>JAPMOR010075478.1:2446145-2464694 GCA_026543865.1 Argiope aurantia | reverse complement strand
AAACAATTTCAAAACTTCACCAAAATAAAGTTAATTTTTAAAAATCTTAAAAAAAGTGTTTAATGTAGTAATGTACAAGATTGTTTGAACCAATCTGTTGGTTTTGAATAAATCAGCGATGATTTTCGGGTTAACTTTTATTCTACACACACATTTACAAATACAGGACACACAGAAATATTCTTTGGAAGTACCAGAATAATCTTTCCATAACAATAGAAAATAACAAGATAGTTACACAAATATTTGTTTCAACAAAACAGGGCTTTTTTTTTTTTTTTTTTTTTTTTTTTTCAGTTTGAAATATGCATTCTAATAATCCAAAAATATTAATACATATTTACACTCAGAATACATCATTTTTAAAAATGATAAAGCTCAATCATACAGAAAAATAATAGAGCATTCATGTTTGAGCATCTTAGACTTTCTCTCATAAATTATGGAAATTTTATAAGAATGAATTAATGGCAAACATTGAAAATCTCAAGGAAATGGAGCTTTTTAGACCCGTTTTTGCCTTTTCAGAATAAAGAAAAAATAAATAATAATAATAAATAAAAGCATATAGTAAAAAGTGAATATAGCAAAAGGATTTAATTTGCAGATATTTAAATCTTAATACTTACTACAGAAACAAGACATACTAAAAATTAAAACAAATGCAATTTATTGAATTATTTAGCTTATGAGTTACTTTCTATTTTGAAATGTCATCTGTCCTTTAACATTTAACTACTTTATCAGAAATCTTAAACTTTTAACAGAAAAAAAGTTCTTTTTCCTTATAATGAATATAATTTCTATATATAGAATAAAAAAAATTCATACAAATTTATGTATAGCTATTGATGACAACAGCAAATATTCTTATGAAATATAAATAAATATGAAAGAAAGCTGCTTCAACAATTCTTTCAGCAGCAGAAATTCTTTGAAAAATGAAAGTTGTTTACAGAAAAGTGATAAAAATTTAATGGTGAGTTAAATGTTCTTTTTAGTTTCTGTTACACAAGTCTTTCTGAATTTGAATTAAAGTTTTTGCTCTAAATTCAGTTTAGTTTTATATTTCTTCTATTGAATCTTTTCAGAAAGCAGAAATCATAAAAGCATGAAAGAAAAATTCAGTTTAACAAACAATGTAAAAAACGGGAGGGGGGGGAATAAATAACGACATAGTCAAAAAAATAAGAAATTTTGGCAAATACAATACAAAAAATTATTGATATATAGTATGTTATTAAATGAAAAATTATTGTATATTCCTATAAATCTATTTTTATGATAATTCAATTCATTCGTATTGTCTTCACCCCCAAAAATTACTAAGAATATTTGTTTTTAGTAATAATAAACTCAACTTTGCAATATTTATTTATGCATATTGAGGTTCTAATATAACCAAATTTGTAAATAATGAATTTTTTCCAAGAAATCTTTAAGTTTAATATATAGAGATTTGACTACATATTTTCTGTAAGTACAAATAATATTATAAACTGAAAAGGAAATTTTTCTTTCCGGGAATGTACTTATAAACGGGGGGGGGGGGGGGGGGATTCATAAAAAATAAAACGAATGCATAATTTTTCACTTATGTCTCTGAAATAACTTCATTTGCCTTACATAAATAATAAAATAATTTATCATTAGTTATATCTTTATGACAAAGATCACGAAAATATTTTACATTAGGAAAGAAACACAAACAAGTGATGGATGTATTTCTTTTAATAAGAAATTGGATAACAATTACCAACAAAATTGAGGAAAAAAAAATAATTGAGCATATAAAAATGAAAGAAGCAAAATGCAGAATAATTTTCAACAAGTAAAGAATAATAAAGTGCCAATGAAATATTTTAAGAAACAGTTAAGGAACATTTTAAATAATCACTGTTCATTACCATCTATAATTTGTGTATAAGTTGTGAAACAGAAATAGAAGAGTGGAACCTATAATTAAAACATAAACATAAATAAAATCAATGGAGCATATAAAGTAAAAGTATACAATTCTTTAAATACATCCTGGTCAAAGCATTAATACTGAAAAACATAATAGTTACACTATAAGCTCATTATGTATAATAAGGAAAAGAAAATAATTAATATGAAATGCAATCCAAATAGCAAATCATATGAAATGGCATTTGAAATAATTTCATTAGACAGAATATCTAAGCTTTGAAGAGAAAGTAATGGCATTCGAAATTTCATAAATTGAACAGTGAATTCTTTTGATTATATATTAACAAAAAAAGAACACATTAATACACAATTCCACATAATAGACATTGCATTCATATAAATCATACAGCATTGTAAATAAGAATCAAATTCAAATCCAGAAAGATTTTTAAATAAATTTATAAAAAAGTGGCAAGAAAATTATTTTTGAAGATTCTTATTTGATCAAACAGCAACAAAAATATTTATAAATTACCGGGATTAATAAATAGTTGCATTGAATTTAAATTTTACATTTTAATTCAAAAATTTCATGACTGAAAACAAAAATAACAAATTAAACATACTATTACAATTGGACATGTTTGATATTACACATATTGCTTTATTTTGGTTTAAGAAAACAATCACACAAAGGAAAAGTTTATTACAACATAGCATTTAACTGACATCTTTTTTTAACTTTATTTTCACAATAACAAAACATTCAAACCTAATTTTTTTACCAAAAAAAAAAAAAATATTGTACACACAGTTAAAAAAAAAAAAACTCATTTAGAAACAAGCAAAAATGCTAATAATTTTTATATTGTCTGTGAAAACAAATATAATTTTGAGATGTTTTGAAGACAACAAACAATATATATAAATATTATTTCTTGTTGCATTTTGAAAAGAGTTTTAAAAAAATTCAAATTCAGTAAATAAAAATCACCAAGAGCAAAGTGCATGCAATGAGGCGAAAGCAGGGAAATAAAGAAAGATGTTGTCATGATAAAATTGGTCAAATAATCCTTTCATGTATTGGAGAAAACAATAAAGTCAAGTGCATCACAAAACAAATAGTAACCAATGCAGTTTTAATTTTTAAACATGGTGGGAAAGTTAGCTACGTAGAAGAACATAAATTTATTAAAACAAAATTATTGGGTGTTAAATTAATAATAATGGAAGAACAGAGCTCATCTTAACCATTTTCAAATGACAACAACATAAAGAGAAATATATATTTTTTAAAGATATGATAAAACAGGAGAGAAAAAAAAAATGAATGAAACATAAATCTAAAATCTTTAATGAAGTAATGAGCTGTTACTAATCAATATTCTTGTTTCTTTTTATCACAAAATTTTTAATAATATAAACAAAATTGCTCATTTTGAGAAGTCTATAAATAAATATAACTCAAAATTCACAATTTATACCCTCTGAACACATAATTATAAAAGGAAACTAAATATATTACATAAGTATTTAATTTCAAAATTACAAATATGAAATTAATAAAAGTAAAAACAGTTGTCCATTCTTTTACATTTACTAGGGATTTTTAATGATTGTTCGTGAGATGGCAAACAGACAAAAAAAGAGCAATGTATGATTAAAATACAAGCTTTCAAAACAAAAATATCTTTCCTGAGTCAGAAATGATTTGGGTCACATTTTTTTTTATCATCTGGATCCTTTCAGATCTTCCTTCACCTTCCACAGCATCAATTCCATACAAGAAACTGCATCCTCACAACTGTCATGGCCACCCACTGAAAGCAAATACAACAAAACTTACAATTTACATATTGATCATTAACACAGGCTCTCTATTCAAAACTCCATATTGATGTAAAAGATACTTTTATTTGGAAACTAAAACATAGATACTACTTTAATTATCATCTGTTCTTTTTAATCTTTAATTTATAATTCATTTTCATAAAAAATAATGGAATTCTTCTTTTAAATTCACTACACTAAGACAAAATGGAATCATGAATTAAAATTCAATTAAACTATTCAATTACAATTATTTAATGAAATTCTGAAAACATTAAAGAATAGAGAATTTTCATTGAGAACATGAAAATATACTAAATTTCAACTATACAAAAACATGGAGCAGGATTGTCAAATAGGCAAATTACACAGTTATCAAAGGGGTCCCTCTGATCTTTTGAGATTATTTTTACAGTATCTTAAAAATTATTTAATTCTGTGCTTTCTTTTAAATATGAAAGCCGTAGTTTAATTGAGTTTTGGAACATTATTTTCATAACATTCCTAATTAATTAGCTTTTGCAAGTTTTATATTAAGCTATTTTATAATTCTAAAATAATGAGGTGCTTCATAATTAAAAATAATGTCCTATCCAATTATTAAATATTATTTGGATTGTCATTTTTTTTATTATTTTGTTTCAAATTACTCATAATATTTCAGTTGTGGGATATCTGCATAAACATCAAACCGAAATCAATTTTTTAAAAAATGATCAGCAATTAAACATTTTGAAAGCAATTAAGCTTGCTGAAAAATTAAAAATTACTCACACTCTTAAAGTACACCCCTTCAAAATTCATGGTATCAACTAAGAAACAATATTTTTCCAATAATGTAAATGCATTTTTCAAATATTAGAATGGCAACTCTAAGAAATATTTTCATATCTGTTCCACATGATCAAAGTGCTGTTGATTTGAAAATATTGGAGAAATTTAGTGGATGCAATCCTAAACAACAATCAAAGAATATAATCGTACAACAAATTACAGATCCCCCTTCTTTTACAACCATTCAATATTCTTTAGAGTTTAATCCTATTCATAACATGAAATCCTTGACCTATTGTCCACAGTTAATAATATACATAGTTCTTTCCTCTCTTTTATATGAATGAAATCAAGATATAGCAGACAAAAGGACACTAACAGCTTATAATCATGGTCAGCAAACAATATAAAACTTACCATCATTTTGTATTATTTTATTCAACTTTTCTACAGTCAATGTTCTTAATGCTCTTTTAAATGGCAAACCCATTTTATGAGGGAATACAACTGAGGTGTCAACAACAGTCTTATGAAATATCTAAAGGAAACAAAAAACAGTTTTAGACAAACCTTAGCCAATTACATGACAATTTTTAATAAATCCCACTTTATTGATAATTAAGTAAACAAAACTGATGTAATTTTTACCTTTAAAGCTTTCAAATCACTTTCCAAACTATGGCCTATTAGTATAGTTTTATCATTGAACATACACAGAAGAACAGCTTGAACATCACGAATGGTAGTTCTGACATTCTTCAAGTTATCTTCAGTGATACCGCTAAACCTGGATTAGGAAAAATAGAGATTTTAACATAAATTGTGAAGATTTAACTTTACAACTATGCAGTTTAAACTGATTTTTTTTTTTTTTTTTTTGTTATTGTTGTTGAGAAAAATAAATTTGTAAACATATTGGGTGAATACAAATTTATCAGCACATCATTAATCCTCTAACCAGAATATTGTCATCATGTCAAAATAAGTCAATCAAATAGTCAGATATTTCTCTGAAATATATTGAAGTAAAACATTTTCATTCTTTCTGAGGTAATCTAATCAATGGATTGCAAATTATAAACTTCTTTTCTTAGTTAAAAAAAAGACCCTGCTTTCTAAGAAACTATAAAAATAAGTGTTCTTTCTGTACAATCAGATTTTGAGGGATGTCTAAAGCAGGAATTTAAGAAGTCAACTTCAAGCTTGTGAAATTTCAATTAATAAAAATAGAACATTATAAATAAATAAAATTAATAAATAATAAACTGCATAATTTTATTTCAGAAATGCAGTCAGACCAAATGCAGATTTATTAGTTTTTAATTTGCATTACTTATCAGTATATGTATGTAATGCAATGTGGTTACTTTTCAGTATACATTACTTGAAATTGTTACATAAATTTAGTTTAAAAAATATTTATACAAAAAATTTTCTGGTTAATCAAAAATATTGTCAGAAATTTTGGTATTTTGCTATCACAAAATTTTTTTCATAGCAAAATAGTTTTACTTCAAAGAAATTTTCTGCTTACATTCTAATCAATTTGTAAATTAATAAGGACACATTTTTATATATTTCTTAGTGGAGTAATTTTTGTGTTGCAAATAACAATTGTAAAAAATTATTCTAATTTCAATATGATTCAATTTGATTATGATTTATTTGATTTGATTTCAATATGATTCAGCTATTTTACCAGGAAACAGTAAAGGAGAACTGAACAATTATAAACTACTTGATGTCCAAGAAAAAGTTTATTTTCAAATTAATAAGTAATTTCTTGAAGCATGAATGTGTCATAAAATTAAAATTTTATGATAAATATATTCAGGAAGAACTGAAGTTTCTCTTTCTCAGTATGAAAAGAAAATAATTTAATCAATTTTTATATGATTCCATAAATTGTGTAATCTATATTTAAGAAGTGCATTAACAACTGAAATAAGAACTTAAAAGAGAGAAATAAGTTAATTTTACTATATATATATATTAGTTTTGGACATTAATATTAAACACTACCTTAAATCTCTTAGATATCTAGCACATAAAAAAGTCTTAACAAAGGTTTGAAACATTCAAATAAAAAATTTTCAGATAATGTGAAATATACATTCTCTAATAAAATTTGCAATTTTTTTTTTTCTCTTAAGGTTTCAAAACTGTGTGATCAAATGATTTCAATAAATTTTGTCAAATTTATAATTTATTAAATAAGCATAATATGTTACATGTTATTGGTCTCCTCTTTTTAACGTGATATTTCAGACAATTTCTTTTATTTAACTGAATCAAAGCACTAAATTTCAGCACATTTAAGATTTGTAAGCATTTTATTATATAGAATTGTGCTCTAATCTTAAATTTCTAGATTAATCAAATGTTGCTTTCCTTTATAAATAATTTAGATGTAGGGGTTTTTTTTAAGGTAACTGTCTGAAAAATAAAAGAAAAACGAAGATAAAATTCGTTGTTTAAGACTAAAAAAATGCTTCAACAAATGCTCTATTATTTCTTTCAAATTATTATTTTGTCTACAATCTAAGTAAATTCTTTATATTTTCAAGCGATTTGAAAATAAAACGCCATATTCAATTATGTGTTTTTGCCATCATTCAATGGCAATAAACCTAATCCTCATGTATGTGACGATATAAAAGGATAAACAGTATATGTTCTATAAGATGATTTTGAAACAAAAAAGATTATTTAAAAAAAAGAGAAGAAGCCTTAATGAGGTGCAGCTATAAAGCATCATATGCATCCACATTATAGAAGTGATGAATTTACATTTGTATAATAAATTATTAATACAATAATGTATTAATACACAGTTGTTCTTAAGCTAAAAGCAATAGTTGAATTCTTGTTTCTAAACTATTCATAAATTAATTCATCTCTCAATACTTGTTGGCCATTTTAAATGGTTTACAATTTAGAAACCTATAATTAATAATTTATATTAAATATCCTTTAATAATGATGCGAAAAAAAACAAATTTAATACAAAAGTAATAAAATCACAAATAAACAATGAAATTAAAACATTAGTAGAATGACCTTTAATGAAATCCAATCCAAGAATCAGAATGACATGTCAAAGTAATATACCTTGTATTATAATCAAGAACTTTATGATGAGGTTTCACAAAGGTTTCATATACTGTTTTCAGATCTGGATCAATAACAGAGACTCTTGTTAATTCTACACCAGCAGTTGTATAACACTGAAATTTAAACAAATCAAGCCACACAGTCATAAAAATTAATTTAAATAAAAATGTGTGATATTAAAAATTTATGCACTAGAAATTAAAATATCATTTTTTTATACACATGAAAAAGTATACAATTGCTCACCATTTCACAATCTAAAGCATAAATTCCATAATATTTATCTGCAGGTGGAGTTTTTGGTAGAGTTTTTACAAACCCCTTCAGTGCATGTGTTTCTGAGCCTTCAAACACATGACCCTAATAGTAATTGGAAGAAAAGAATATACAAATTGAAACATCTAATATTAATTAAAGGCTAAAAGTGGTAAATTATGCAAGGACTTAAAAAAATTATAAGAATTCCTTTTTTCAATGTAAAGTGACAAATAAGCAAGTTGAAAATTGCTGGTAGTTTTCAAAGTAGTTCAATGTCCATCTAAAGAAGTTAATAGTGTGATGCTCTACTAACTAGGAAAACAGAATATTATTTATTTATTTGCAAATCTCCAACACTTTCAAGTATGGCATTTACTATGCTTGCCACTTTTAATTTTTAAATTTAAAAATTTCAAGAAATTTGAGGATTCTTACCGTCCCAACACAGCAACCATCTGATTCGGAATCTCCTTGACAGCATGTGTAGCGACTCTCAAGATTACCAGCAACTACAAATTAAAAATAAAAATGCAGTATTATAATTTTCAAATCTCAATAAATGCACATGCATGAATTGTTAAATTAAAACAAGAAATAATAGAAAATTGATTATTCAAATTTAGAATTAATTTTACATTTCATAATAATTTTTCATTTTAAGCTTTATTAAGAAGTATACTTATTATGTATAACTTTAATTGAATCTTTTGTGATTAATTTGATATTTATGGTTCCCTTAATGAAATAATGTACATAATGAACATGAAACATTTTGATTGTTTATTTAAGCAAACTAATCAATGGCTGACTTTCTGTCATTCTCTGATGATTACTTGTGAATGGGTCCAAATGGCCAACCTTATGTTGCCTTTCGAAGAAAATGAGAAACAGAGAGTTTACACAAACTGAGCCCCACTTCCACACACACATGTATGCATTTGAGGCAAAATGGATGATATATCAGTCGTCTGTTTTCTTTAAAATTTGGGAGAAAGGGCTAAAATGTAGCTGGTTGAATTTTGGATTTGAAGGAAATCAATTCGAAGGTAAAAGAGTGAAGGTCACTGGAAATGAGACATTAAATGATGCAAAAGTCATATTACAGCAGAATGTTAGGCACTAAGGTCTACTACAGAGAGAAAGCAAATCCCATCAGAAAGGAATTTCAACAGTATTGAGCCTAGAGAGGAAATTTCAAAAATGTAAGTTAATGCTACCAGCATCATACAGATAAGCATAATTTTAATGACCATTCATTCATCTGCATCCAAATCTCATAATTGTATAAAAAATACTTTTTGAATCTATATTTTAACTATATACTTAATCAAGAATAAAGAGAGAATTCATTCACTGCGTTTGAAGAAAAATCTTATTTGTCTTGTTAAAAAGACATCATACTTTGCATGAAAAATAACAAATAAAATTAAGGGGAAAAAATTAAGGTAATGTGGTTTGGAAAGCTTTCATTGGTGATGTATTTAGGGGTCATACAAAATAAAAATTGGCAAAAACAGTACAGTGAGACTGCTAAATTGTTTATTTATTTTTACCCATATAATGTAGTAACTTTTAGGAAGAAAATTCTCTCAAAAATTGAATATTGGAGGGCAGTACATTACTGACAATGTACCTGGAAATTATGAGTTTTTATATAAAATAAAAAGTGGTGAGAACACTAAAGTGGTTGATATTGGAAAATGATCATTGTTTTTCTTTGTATAGAATATACAGTACAGTAAGTAATATCTTAGAGATTTCTTTTAAAAATAGAGGAAGAATGATGGCAGGCAACAAATGAGTATATATCTTTATGTTACGAGCATTCATATGAATTAAAAAGTGATACAATGGGTATAATATTTGGGGCTGGAGGGCTGTTAATTTTGTTTTGCTAATTATTTTAAATATATAGATAGCAGTTTCATTTTAAGTAAAGTTACTTACCTCGCCTTTTCCACAAACGACCCCAATGAAAGTCACATTCTTCATCTCGTACATAATCTCCATCCACATTTACATAATAGGTCTTTTGGCATCGACAACATGTGCGCTTGAAAGCTGCAAAATGTCATGATAAATAATTCACATAAATGTAGGAAAAAGATATCTCATTTAGAGCATTCTAATCCTAATTTTTATTTAATGACTATGTCTAAATGTAATTATATATATATTTATATGAAAAGAACTTAAATAAATGAAATAAAATTTAGATGATTTACTCACAATAATATAAATTAATAGTAATATTTATTTATTTACTTTCTTGACCACAAAATGACAATTTTATTTAATGAGCAATTTACCTTGAGAAATTATTTTCTCTATGATCAAAAATTCCATTTATTGTAAAAGTCTGTTTCAAGATACTTAAATGTGAATGAGTAACTGAGCAAATTTTATGGTCATAAGGTACATATTTCAACTAGTTTGGGGCCTTGATTATAAATGTGTGTGTATACCAATTTAGCAAATGGAGAAACTTTTAGGGATTTGTTTGATTTTTTAATTTAAAATATTAAAATCTCTTAAGTTATGAACTTTGAAAGATTATTTTTTTTTCTAAAAGATTCTAACAATCCCATAACATTGCAAATTGAATGAGGAAAAATTAATTTGGCACTTGATTTTTTTGGCATTTCTTATAAAATTATAACACAATTTTCACAATTTTTTTGAAATTTAATGACCAAAACCAATTTCACACTGATAAAAACTTAAAGAATTTTTGAATTAAAAAATTTTCTATCTGAGCAAAAAATATAAAATTAAGATAAATTTTCCTATTCATTGATATTAATAAGACTCACTGGGAAAAAAAAAAAGTATTCATCTAATGAAACACTCTCCTTGGAAATCCAGCATTTTAGCTTCCAGCATCCAGCTAAACAGCTTTTTTAAATAATAATAATTTAAAAAATGGAGCTTTTTTTAAATATTATAATAATATTTTCCCTTTCTTCTATGAAAAAGTAATTGAAATATTCCACAATTCAGTCCTCTTATAGATTTCAGAAACATTAGAAAAAAATTTTAAATGATCAAATGAAATGTGTCATAAAATTTTGTTATTTCATCTTTGACATTCAATATTTTAATTATACTAATAAATCAGATACAAGTGCAGAAGAGTGACAACATATCCAGTTCAGACTCCCCCCCCCCCCCCCGCAATCAAAATAAAAATAATTAAATCCTTCAATTTCTAAATTAATTCATTTAAGAAATATGGCAAAACTCAAAAATGACTCTCAGAAACTTAAAATTCATTTATGATCAAAACATTTATTTAAGAACCATATAACAAATAATTTATAATGTAAAATACAAAAGAAAGAAAGAAAAAAAGACCACCAACATTTCAAAAGTACTGATTTCTTCCTTGTTAAGAAATAAATTAAATCTGTTTTATATTAAATAATAAAATTTTAAGATATTAAAGGAAGAAAAATTGCTATTGTCAAGATAAAGGAACAGCAATCATATGATTTTAACAAGTACCAGAATTTAATTTTAAATTGATTTTCTGCAAGAAATAATACATTTTCAAAGTAAATATATATTTCACATCTCCCCACCACCAAAATCGTTTTCTGAAACTGGTAAATATGATGAGAAAATTCACAACATTCTGCTATACTTACGGTCATTGCAAAACTGGGTTTTACTTGCATAAACTCCCTCAATAACAGCTCTTCCCAATTCTGTGGGATGGGGGAGAGGAAAACCATTTTCTCGTAACTGGTCTTCAGTTAAAACATAAGATAAGAGATGTTCATATAAGGCAACACCTATTTAGAAAGGAAAGAAAAGTACAACAGTCTTTAGTCTTAGCAATCTTTAGTTAACAGTCTTTAGTCTTAGCAACAGTCAAAGTAGTTTTTTGCAATATTTTTCATATTTTTAAAAATGTAATTTTATTTAAAAACAAAACATTGTCTTTTTAGGAAAGTAACAGAACTTTAATATCTCATCAAAATGATACTTCATTTATGTATTTTTCAGAAAGTATCACATACAAAAATTAAATCATAATGGCTTGTGTTTAAAATAACGTTTTGGACTACTTTTTTCATTAGCAGAATGTTATAATAAAGACAATAAAAAACGAACAACCCAGACTTTGCTACTCTCAATTAAATTGATGGTCCCAATATTGATTAATAAACAATATAAATAATGCTTATGTTATATGTTGAAATATATATTTTTTGTATTTAAAGAAATGCAAATTATTGAATAACTTTTCTTCAAATTTTGATCAAAATACTATGAAGCATTTTTTTTTCAGGGGAAGAGGAGGAGGGTCTTCTAATAAACAAGCAGTTTTAAAATTCTAAAAAAAAAAAAAAATCAAAATTCTTTCCAAAGTACTTTGATTTTGATTTAAATTTGCAAATATCAGCTAAATCTGCTGATATTGACTTTGTTTGAAAAATTGGAAATGCTTTTTACAGTTGTTTATCTTTCAAAAATAACATTTTTAATGCCACTGAAAGTTTTCACACAGCCAGTAATCATCTTCTTCATATCCTGTGAGATAAATGGCAAAACCCAATGGTATTTGTGTCCTCAAAACATTCTTGCATACTCCAAAATAAAAGTGCCCCTTCCTTCAATATGAATTTATGAAGGCTATATAAGGCCATGAATGCCACAAGTACTCACTTTTATTTTAACACATGAGAGTTGTGTACTTCTTAGGACAGTAAAGAAAACTGTCACTAATTAATTAACTGATGTCTTTGGCAAGCAATAGTTATAAATGATCGATTTTTGGAGACAGATTCTAGAGCGCAACTTTTGATAATTAACCTACAACATGTAATTAATATAAAAACACCAGAAATTTCAGAATGTGTCTTGGAAACCTCTTTTTTTATCATCTAAAACCAAAATCTAAATGACCCATGCAGATTGAAACGATATATATTGGGTTGTTCGGAAACTAATTTCGTTTTTTTTTTTTTTTTGTGGAAATGAAAGATAGTTTTCATATAATAAACAAATACTTTATTAAATTTTATATTGGCCATTCTGGTCCAACACCTTTTGCCATCTTTCTGGTAGTAGTATAATTCCACGCTCATAAAATTTTTGGTCTTTGCTGCCAAAAAACGGATCGAGATGGTTTTTGACCTCTTCATTTGAGGTGAAGGTTTTACCGTCTAAAACATTTAGCAAACCAGTTCTGGCACTGGCATACTGTCAACACACCTTCTCCATACACATCGGTCCGTTTCTTTCTGGCTTGAACAGCATTTTTACCCTTTCTGTAGTAAAAGAGTAAGATATGTCGAAAATGCTGCTTATCACTCTCCATATTTAAAAGGGCACCAACCAAAAACTACTGCGTAGAATTAATTGAAATTTTTCACACACAAGCCTTGCTATATGAGCTCTCAAAGCATATAAAAATTATACGGCTTAAATGTGAAGTTGGGTGCAAAAAAATACAATTAAATCCTCTATCGAGAAAAAACGAAATTACTTTCCGAACAACCCAATACAATTTGAACTTCCTTGTTTTTTTGTTCACTTTTCATTCACAGATAATCCATTTATTTCATTATTTGAATGCTTCATCAAACATTAGATTATGCGTATTAAAATCAGTCTGACATTTTAACAAAACACTCTTGATGCATGGGACAATGCTGAATGAAATACAAGCTTTTTGTTCCACAAGAGAACATATTGGCAATCTTATTGTTTGAGAATGTTTCTCAGAACAAATACAAAATCCTTTTATAAATATTATATGAAGTCCGACATTCATACCAGAATTTCAAAGATCAATTCTACATTTAAAGCATTTGAAGACACAATGAATGATATAATAGTATTATAACCAACTGCTGAACTTGTTGAAGATTGCTTGGCAGATTTGGTAATAAACCTGCTTGCTCCATCTATGCTTACTTCCCTCATACATCTAGAGAAATGACTGGTGACTAACAATATTCAATATTATTACCCCCCCCCCCTTTGAGAAATTTCTCAAGGAAAAAAAAATCGCAAACTGATCTCCACATTTCTGTTAAGAAATAACAGATTCATAAATCACCTCTTTTTCAAAGACTTTTGAAGTCTTGAGAACAGCAAAATAAAATTCAAGCACTTATAAGAGCCATGGCAAGCTGAAATTTCTTTGTTTTAGGTTTATGAGTTAGATTAAATGCATACATATGCAGTATAAGAAGTTCTACAATACTGAAACAGACAGTATAATACTAATTTTCTTCACAAATAAACTTAATTTTTATTTTGCAAACATAAAGCCATATAAAAGTATTTATGACTTATTTTCCTAAAATTATTAAATCAAAATTGTGCATAAATAAATTAAAATGAATTTTGAAATGATTAACTGTAAAAATGTAAAACAAGCAAACAATTCAGAAAAGGTAAATAAGATTAATAACAATTTTCTTTTGTTTATTTAGTGATTCAAATAATGGTTGCAAATATATTAAAGATACAAATATGAAATAACATTCATAAAGTTATATTATCTATCTTTGATGCATTATTTAATAATAAATTACATAAGATTTTTTTGTTTTCATCTACACTTTTTTTCCCTCACTACATCAAATTAGACACCTGTCTTAATTAGTATTTAAACATCTTTAAAGCACTACCATTATCACCTTAGAAAAGTTAGTTTTGAAAATAATGCAGCTGCAATCAACAGTTGCATTATTAATTTGACAAATAACGAAATTTATTTAGAAGGAAATATCTACATTAGTGGGCAATCACTATCCTGAAAGAATACTTTGAACAAAGAATTCGCAAAGCTAGTCGATAAAAAGAAGATACTATTTACCTTTAAGGTCAGCAACAGGTTGAGCTTTCTTTCTTTCAATACTGAAGCTCGCACGTTGTGACATAGGTCCATTCAACATTGCTTCATGACTAACAGTTTTAGCATTCGTTGTTGATGACACTCCATCCCCTTTTTTATCTGAAACATTTTCATCTTTCCTATGGCGCAATCTATTCAATGCATTGGATGCGACATTCATATATATTGCTTTGCTGGAGCTCCTCTGATATGCTTTCT
The DNA here is from genome assembly GCA_026543865.1 of Argiope aurantia. NCBI lineage: Eukaryota > Metazoa > Arthropoda > Arachnida > Araneae > Araneidae > Argiope > Argiope aurantia. The sequence continues at coordinate 2,449,735 of JAPMOR010075478.1, read as the reverse complement.
TCTCTTCTTCTAATGCCTAAGAATATCACACAAAATATTTATTTCATAAGTTAAGGCATAACCAAATTTAAATTTTACAAAGGAATAAAATCTCAAAACAACTAATGCACAGAGCTTGCATGAACAAATAATTTTCAAATAAAATGGTTTGATTTATAAAATGATTAATAAATTTTGATAATTCTCTCTGAAACTAATTCTACCATTACTACTTAATGGACTGAAAAAACCATACCCCATCTCCTTACATTTTTTACTGCAATTACTTTATTTCTTAAGACTGAAACTTAAATATATTAGACTATGCAATAATCCATGAATCCCTTTTCTTCCTTTTTAAATTGCAAATGCATTTAGAAATAATATATACTGAGAAAAATGTTTTCAATTATTTTTTTTTAAATTTAAATCTTTACAAGATAGTAAAAATTTGATTTGCAACTTTGATTAGATTTGTGATTTTTAGTGATTTCAATTTTTTAAATTTATTAATTTTAATCATGGGATTTAAATCATTAAATGAAATGAATGTCAGGGGGATGAAATTTATTAATTATAATAGAATCATTTTTTGTATTTAATTAAAGTATTGAGACTGGACTGCTTGAAACTAATACTTAGATCTAAAAAAAGCTGTAAAACTCCTAAATATTGCCTACTGATAATCTTGGTATTTCAAATGATAATAATAATAATAATGTAGAAATAAGGGTTTAGCTAAGTCTCTCATCAAATAACCAGGGTATTTTTTTATAAATTAAATTTGATAATTTAAAACAAATCTGAAACTAACGAGTTTTTATTCAAACTAATAATTGCTCAACTCTAAAAATTACTTATTAATCGTATTACTGTATTGCTCACTAACATAAATTTATTGCAATTGGAAAAAGAATCTTGGATCACTAATAAAATTTTGATAATATGAATGAATGATAAAACAAATAATAAGAAATAGAAAGGAATTCAATTTATTTCTATGTAAAGATGATAGGCATTGTCAATTCATAATTATTGGCATTTTAATTCAGCAGTTTTTTTTTTTTAATTGAATATTAGATTCACTTTGATATCTCTATCAGCAATTGGTTAATTACTTTTTAAACCCAGTCCACTAAATATTATAAAATGGTGAATAGCCTCACAAATTTGTGTGATAGAAACAAATTGATAGTTTTGTAATAAATACATATGATCTCATAAAACACTCTCATAATTAAATAAAACGTTTCTTTTTTTTTCTTTTAAATTATATCATTGGGTAATTTTTAATTCAGAAACAAGCCATAGTAATTAAGTATAGAAAAATTAACTAAGAAATTACAAAAATGTAAATAAAATATTAAAGGAGGTGAAACATACACTTTCAAAGGCTTCTTCTTCAGTAGCAGAAAACTTTATGTACTCATCAATAAAAGCATTCAAAAATTTTTGGCGCACTACAGTAGGAACTTTACTACCATAATCCATGGGAATCACAGGTCTAGGTTTCTTTACCTAATTAAAAGCAGAAATGAAACAAAGATAATATTTAAACATTAATTCTAATGACAAATTAGTTAAACTTTTAAAACAGAAATTAGATTTTAAAAGTAAATTTGAATCAATCTCAAGTAAAAGGAGTCTACTTCTTTCAAGATAATACAGAAAATTCTTGAATTAAGAAGAACTTTTAGTCAAGATAATTAAATATTTACAAAGTAAAAAAAGAGAATGAAAATTTAAAAAGAAAATTCGAGTTTATAAAGAATATCAGAATAAAAGCAATTATTTAACCTTGTTTTAAGATGTGCTTTCACTAAAAATATACAATATTAAAATCATTATTTATACTATTTTGAAAACTCGTCTAGTAACAAAAAAGATACATTTCAAAATGTTCAATGTATAACTATGTCAAAAAATAGAATGAAATATGCTATAAATAATATCTAATATGCCAACTTATACTATTATCAATTATTAGTGACATAAAATAAATAAACAAATGAAATAATAGAATATAAATTCAAATATAACAAAAAAAATTCTTATTGATTATCTAAAATAACACTGACAAGTTTTAGAATAAAAACTTTAAATTACTTTAATTACATATAAAAAGGTATGTATATTTCATATGAAATAAATTTATTTATAATAAATATTGGAAATTATATATATATTATTATTATATTATAATGAATAATATATTATATGAATTTATAATGAATAATGGAAATCAGATGAAATGAAATTTTAATTTTTAAGGCAAAATAAAAATGGAAAAATGAATATTATGAAACTTTTTTATAGTATCTATTATTTTCTGTAATACAAAATGAGTTTTAAAAAAATCTCAATCAAATAAAATCCAGAATTATAATTAATTATATTTGACTGTTAGTAAGATTTGACAATTATTTAAATATAAACCAATTCATTCATCAACCTAGTGAAAGAAAATATAAAAATTCCAAAACTTAAAAAAAAATTACAAAGATAAACTTTTTTTAATACAAAGGTTTGAAAAAATAATTATAATTGAAGCAATAAAAAAACTGAATTCAAACTTTTAATTCACTTTGAAAATACTTTTCTATCTGAAACAATAATATTTAACAGTAGTGCCAAACACAATCAAATAAATCAATTTGAGGAATAGCTCATCGTGCTTTTTGTTTGATTACATCATAGATAAAGGAAGAGTTAGATTAGATATAAAATGTGTTCCTATGACAACAAGCACCAAAGAATCTAATTTAATTTATAATTGTTATATCTTCATGCATTTACATTCAAGTCAGAATTTTTCAATAGATTAAATCATTTTTTTTAAAAAGAAAAGCAATAAATGGGCACATTTTTGAAGTATATGTTTTAAAAGTTTATCTAAAGAAAGGTGGAAGTTATTAACTGTTTGATACAATAGATTTTAAAGTTTTTAAAACTAGGTATTTGTGAAGATTAAGATTTCAATACATATATCTAGTTTGCTAAATTACAAACTCATTGCTTTCATAAAATCCAGTTAAATAATTTTATTTATTAAATAATAATAAAAAAAAGAAATTCATAACTAACCTTTTTTTTTTTAAAGAAGGAATAATTAATTTTTCAGGTGATTCAATAAATTTCCACATTTAAAATTTATTTTTGTTTTATCTTGATAATAGGAATAGAAAAATATTCGTTCTGCTTTTTATAAAGTGGCTTAAAGTACTTTTAAGTATCAAACTATGTAACACCATAAAAAAATTATCATTTGTTTTTCCTTTTCTCGAAGAAATACATCAATTAATATAATGATTAAAAATACAAAAGTAAACAAACTCAAGTTTAATTACTAACTGCAGAAGTATTGAACTCCAGAAATTCAAAAGCTTTGAACAAATAAAAACCATATCACCTACTACTATACAAACTTGCATAATATCCAAAAAATTATATAAATTATTGTGTTTCAATTATATGGCAAAAATTGTTTTGAAAACTAATATACAAAGCAAGGTAAAAAATAAAAGATGGTTAAAAATCCATCAGATTGTTTCAACCATTGACAAATTAATTACAATTACATAAAAGATTATAAAAATCAAAGAATTTTAAAA
>JAPMOR010075478.1:2424445-2446045 GCA_026543865.1 Argiope aurantia | reverse complement strand
ATATATATATATATATATATATATATATATATATATATAGGGTGAGTTTGGCCTAATCTGTCAAACAATAGAAGAGCCCTGGTGGATCATAAAACACTATAGTAATCCCATCCTATTTCTTACCGTTCACAAGTTCTGGTAAATAAAGTCATTTTGCTACAAATCGGGACGAAGGTCTAAATTGAAAAAGTTTTTGACAATCCTACAAATAAAAAAAAAAGCACCTACTTTGAAAGAAAGGAAAAATCCAATAAGATGACCTTATTTTCATCAGGATATCTGATTCTAAAATCAAGTTACAAGCACCTTAACCTTTAAAGTTGATTCATAAGCATTGTAACCAAATGCAAAATCAAATTGTCACTAAAATTTTAAATGTTAAACATTGCAAATACTGTTCTAGCTACAATATGTGAAATTTATCAAAACCTTGCCTATTCCATCAGTTTTCAAATGAGTCTACAATGAACTATACCAATGTTTTTAGTTCAGGAGAAATTTAGTCTTAAATCACTAAAATATATTTTAGTTATATATAAATATATCACTAAAATATATGCTACAAAAATATTTTAAAAAATTATAACATAAAAAATTGTCATCATTAAAAAGATAATTTTTTTGAATTTTAAGATGATGTAAAAATCATTTTAGTGCTGTAGCATTTTTGAAAGTTGTCACAGAAAAATGATAAAATTTTGCTAAATTTTTAATTAGATTTATAATTAAATTTTTAAAAATTTTCTGTAATTGTGCACATTTTCACTCTCTAAACTATATATATATATGTCAAGTTTGGTAGCACTAAGGTTAAATGCATGGCTCGAACACCAAAACACACACTTACACCTTCATCTTTGTTATAAATAAAGATAGTGATAACATGATTAATGATGTAAAATATTTTCACAAAACATAAGAAATTAACAATAAAATTGTAAAATATTATTTGAAAATGTAATTAGTCAATTGAACCTACTTGAAGGATTTCTGTTTATATAGGATTCATTGGAGGAATGTATGAATTAAAAATTATTCTACTCATATTTTATTCCATTTATTATTAAAGTGATATTAGTAAATTTATAGCAATAAAAAGACCAGCTGATTCTTTTTTACCAATTTTATTAATTCTACTTAGATTAAAAATTAACCTGTCACAGCTTCAAAAACAATACTTATTTGAAATATTAAAGTTTACTAGTATTTTTCTTAGTCCATTCAAACTTCAAAAATCTCAACGTATGAATGAAAAATAAGTTAATATAATAGTTAATTTAAAAATATAATAGTTATTATAAATCTTAGTAAATATTACAGTAATTTCAGTTACCAATTTGTGCCTGAAGGAAAAAAAAATCAGAAAACTATAGAAAGAAGATAACATTCACCTAATATAATCTGCACCTCCTTTAAATGTTCAATCTAAATGTTTGTTAACATGAGAAAAACGAATAAATTATACTCACAGCATCAGGAACATGTGCAACTCTTTTTGTCACTTTTAATGTTTTAGATACTGTAGATGGTAAGGGTGAAAAATCAGAGATTGTAGAAGATTGATTCAATCTATTTTTCTCTGCTATTGCAGCTAAAAGACTGTGATTTGTTACAGCTGAAATACGCTTCTTTTCCGGGAATCTCCCAGGAGAATTTAAACTGGCATGCTTAGCCTGAAATAAGAGAATAATATCATCAATAAAATGAATATTTTATAAATCGACATATAAATATATTTATAAAATCAAAACAAACAAACTTTAAGGGTAGGTCAGGCAGGCAAATTTGAATCATCCTGACAATAGAATACAGAATGAATTAAGAATCGGAAAATATATATCAGCTAAAATGTATAATAAGGGTTTAATGGAACAGATATTTATTATAGACAAATTTAGAGTACAAAAAGAGTAACAGATTTAGGCATTTTGAGACAGTGCTCATTAAAAGGTTTCTTAATTTAATTTCGGAACTCAGCGCATTTTTAATTTAATGAATATATTTTTAATTTATATTAATTTTAATAGTGTCATAATTTGTTTTTATTTTTTTATATTTATACCATGAAAAAAAAATAACTAAAATAATACATTTCTTCCAAAATTAACCATAATTATTAATTAATGATTTCCTCACTTACAAGTAAGAACATTTAATTATTATAATAAATAATGAAAAAATAATAAATATTAAACAAATATAACATAAAAAACTATATTGCAGAATCTGAAAATTGCAATGTAACACAAGCAGCTAATGAATGATTAATAGTTCCAATACATTATAATTACATTTTCACTAATGATTTTAATAATTCCTTGAAAGTACTTATTTTACAAACTTATTCATTTGACAATCAAGTTAATATCTTAAAAAACTGCCCGTGGGTTTCTCCCTTAGCTCAGCAGCCTAATCAAAATTCTGTCAATGTTTGAACATTTAAATTAAGTATCTCAAATGTTAAGTGCTGATACTGTGCCCTACTTGATATAACTTTATCTATCACACTACTTATTACTTACAATGTTATTCTTTGCAAAAATGGGTTGTTGCACTATTGAAATCTTGTATTCCATTAGATCTGTCATCTGGTATATATTTTCTTCCACTTGATTCATATTTGGTCTAGGAATTAATTCGTGCAGTTTTACAAGAGATGGTGTAACTAGCTTATTGTTCCATAGTTTTGTTTGCTCAAACATGCATTTAAAACTAATGTTATTGCGCATCTAGTTTAGTATATGCCATTTGGTTTAAGCGTAAACAACAACAATTTATATTCAACTGTAAATGTCAAATTTTGTGCCTAATAAAGTGTTTTTGCAGGGGGTTCTTCATTACTTTAACATGAAGAAAAGTGATACCGAACATCATCGTATCTAGGTAGAAGTTTATGGTGACCATGCTTTAGCTGAGCGAACGTGTCAGAAGTGGTTTGCACGGTTTAAAAGTGGTGGTTACGGCTTGGAAGACCAAGAACGACCTAGACAGCCAAAAAAATTTGAAGCTTCTGAAATCTGGTGAAACTATTAACGTTATCGACTTCAGTTGATGTGTTTGAAACAAGCTCTGGCCAGAAAACGACCAGAATGGGATAATAGACATAATAAACTTATTTTTCAACATGATAATGCTCGGCCACATGTCGCAAAACCGGTCAAAATATATTTGGAAAATGTCGGATGGGAAGTGTTACCCCACCTGCTGTATTCACCAGACATTGCTCCTTCAGACTACTACTTGTTTGATTGCATGAATAACGATTTGCTTGGACAGCGGTTCACTTCTTCAGAAAATATTGAAAAATGCATCTCTGATTGGATCGCTTCGAAAAGTGAGGAATTCTTTCGACACGGAATTCGTAAATTGCCTGAAAGATGGGAAAAAGTAATGGCTAGCGATGGATAATATTTTTGATAATGTATTTATGTATTTTGCTTTTGAAGTAAAGCTTTAATTTTTTATTAAAAACCGCACGAATTAATTTCTAGACCAAATAGATAAAAGGTTCCCTGAGATATTTTACATTTGGAACCCAATGTTATATCATAAAAATTAATGTTTCCACATACTTAAGCTTTAAAATTTGCCTCATGATTTTAGAATAGGAGAAAAACATATACATAGTTAGATTTTTTTTATTCAACTTCCAATAGATATTGATAAAGTTTTATATCAAATGATTCTTATCTTTCTACTGGCAGAGTACTTGGTATCACTAAGTCTTTTATTATTCAAACATTTGTGGACCACAAGAAACAAAGTAATGTTATTTAATATTATTTCATTGATGGGACAATGCTAAGCAATAAATTAAAAATAAAATAATTTTCTTTCATCTGATTATACAACATTCTGTATTGTATCTATTTCTTACAATTTAGGTTAATTTTTTGAAGAACTATTCATTTCAAAAATCAAGTCATCAACAATCAAGTTATTTTGTCTATTTGTTAAATGACTTTCAATGGTTCATTTATAGTTGAGTTGATTTACTATTTAATATTTTTAAATTTCAAATATTTAACAATTCACTATTTTCAAAAAGTGAATAATGTTTATTATGTTAGAATAAAAAGATTTTTCCCCCTTCAAAGTTTATCAGGAAAGGATATAGTTTCATAATAAAACCCCCGATAAAAACCATTTTTTTTGTTAGTGCAATATCAAAGTAATACGAAATTCAAGCTTGTAGATAAATGTGATTCCAGTAACAGCAAATATCCAATAATGTTAAAAGAACTTCTTTCTCTTACACTATTTCATATTTCAACTCAAATGAAATTGAACACATTGTACAACACTTTTAAAAATAAAAATAGTAATCAGTCACAAATGCAAACATTTAGATATTTCTTAATAGATTCTTATATTAACAGATCAACTTAATCAACTGTCAAAAAATAAATAGAAAAATTATCTGTTTTCTGACATAAAATAGATTTATAAAAAATTCTTTAGAATTTATCAGCTTTACAAAATAACTAGTAAATTACATTTGATAAAATGATTTCATTTTATTTTTATTGAGAAATTATTTTAAATTAAATGGCAGCAATATATTTTCAAATGATTATTAAAAACATAACAAAAACATATAAAATATATTTGTTTCCACAATTTGCCATTGTAAAGGTATATTCTTTAAAAATAACAGTTTTTATTAAACATAATCCTATCAATGTCAGTAATAAAACTTTTTCATTTTACAAGATAAACCTTCATTATAATATTATTTAAAGGTGACTTCTGAAAAGATTTACAGTATAAAGAAATATAAAAGAAATATTTGCAAAGAAATATTATATATAAAATAATAATTGTTTCTGCCAAAAGAAATATTTGCAATGCACTCTTTATTAATTGGGCTAACTGAAAATGCAAGATTGCAAATTGTGCCTAAAGAATAATCACATCAATCATCAATATTCTTTAAGTTGAATTAAAAATCTAACGATCTTAAAATGCATAAAATTAATATTGAATGGTAACAATATTTTACTATGCCAGTATTAAAGATAGAAGGAATAATTAATTGTGATTTGTTATAGGTTAAGTGATTAGTGTTGTATTAACAATTACTTTTATTGCAAGGCATTAAATGGAAATGGAATGTTAATTGCCTTCTTATACTGCTTCCCAGAAACAGTTCTCTCTGAAGATGGTATCTGATATCTGATGAATCAAAGGAGATAGGAAATACATATTACAAGCGCCTGTGACATCTGGGATTATTTTGAATTATTTAATTAGAGCATGTTGTCACATATAAATCAGTTACTCTAGCTAAAGGACATTTATGAGTGGATACTCAGCAATAAGGCTCTCAATAATATAATTGAATCTACATTTGGGATATTCAATGTAGCATTTTTGTAATATATATACTTTATTTAGATATATAATTTAGCTAATAATATTTCATTATTGAAATGCTACATAAAGAAGGCTCAAAGCATTTTTCATCTTTGGAAGGGAAAATCACCACAGATAAAGATAACAGAAATATACAATTGTAACATTCTTACTTTTTGTTCATTCTCGGCTCTCAACTCTTCAGCTCGTTTTTGTGCTTCTCTTATTTTAGTGAATCGATCAAGCATTACTTGTCCAGGATTCATTGGCTGCCTCATACTTAGTTTTTTCACAACAGGCTACAACAGAATCCAAAATAAAAAAATAAAAAAAAACATTAAAATATTTGAAAACAATAATTATCATAGCACAATATGAAGTATGCCATTAGGATATAAAATTTAATATATAAATTTTAAATAACAATCACGAAAATTACTCTAGACTTTTAAGGAATATAAACTAAAGAAAATACCTTTATATTGGCAGCTCCAGCATGGGCTAAACGTTTCTTCTGCATTGCTGTGATGTCTCTAAAAGCAGCTTTTGCTTCTGCTGGTAAGCTCTAGATGAAAGAAAGAAAGAAAAAAAAAAGAGAGAGAGAGAGAGAGGAAAAGAAAGAACTTTATTATTTAAAAAATAAAATATCAGAAAAAGATGCAACTTTTGAAAAATCCTTTTTTTTTTACATTTTTAAAATAAATTTTTCTACTTTTTATTTATTTATTTATTTTTTCTTTTTGCTTACAACAATAATAACTCATTGAAATACAATGGAACTAAGTTAATTTGGATGTTTCTAATTTGAATTTGCTACTAATTGAACACAAAATTTTTTTTCTCAAAACCCTTGAATACCCAACTAACATAATACTGATATACTTACTTTCCATCATTTTATTTTATTTGAAGATAAAACTGGAAACCATTTTCTTTACTGAATTGATTTATTTAATTAAATATTTCCAAACCTTACACCATCAGATCTTTTTTGTGAGGGATCTATTTAATCAAAAGAAATTAAGTTTTCAGAAATTTTAAACATAAATGTGAATTGGACTGATTATTTACCACTTATCGGTTAAAATTATTGCTTTTAATTATATAATGACCATAGATAATATATTGAAATTATTCATTATTTATCTATCATATACTGATTCTCAAATCGTAAAATATTAAAAATAAATCCTTACTATCATTTTCAATCTAAAATTTGTCTAAGTTACATTTATTTCTTTTATATTTTTAAATGCAAATTTTTGGATAAAATGAATTTTTTTATGATGCTGTTACTTTTTATGGGACGAGTTCTATCATACAAATAAGGTAACATTTCATAGGTTGGATATATTCTCCAAACAACAAGCACTAAGTGTAATAGTGTTTAATAAATTTACTAAAAGCTGCAAATAAAGCAGATATAAAAAGACTAAAAACATATTTTCTATTTTATCTTGTAGCATGTTAAATCTGTTTTGAGTTTTTAAAAAGCATACATTTAAAATAATTAGGTAATATATCCTCAATGACTGTCTGCTAGGGTGGAATGACTGTCCACTTTTATTTTTAATTTGTAATAGCGCAGAAAAATTGCTTTTTGGTGTAGGTAAGATAAATTAAAAATATGAAAATATTGGAAAATGTCTTGAGGTGTAGGAAGGATGTAAAAGTTTAATGAACCCATATATTTTGGAACTTTTCCAAAGATTTTTATGTGTATTACGAAATAAAAAGTTTTAAATAGGTGTCATAATATGAAAGAAATATTAAAACGGTTTTACTATTGCATTGACATGGTATCCAGGACTGGACAGTCATCACTGGAGTGGATATTATTGTGAAGAGATGGAGATTTGTCTGTATATGGTGATCAGTGCAAAGCTGATGTCAGGTCATTAGCTTTGCCAAGTTCACCTGAGTTGGCATCTCCACTCCATCTATTGTATAACTGAATTGTTAGTTTTCTCTCTTTGTTGTGAGTAAAAATAGCTCAGTCTAAATTAACAAAGATAAGACAAATGCTGCAATGTCCTATTTTGGGAAATTTAGTGATTTTCTTGAAGTTGAACTACCTACTTACAAATCTGTTATGAAGTGCTATTGCTATATCAGACATAATTCAAAATTGCTTCAAAAAAGGATCTCTCTGTAAAGGAAATATGTGACACTTTAGTTCCCAAAATGCTCTAACAGAAAAATGGTTATAAGTAGTATCGATATTGCTACCACAAGCACTTTGAGAAAGAAAGAAGAAAAAGTAAAAAACTACGGATTTCTTTTGGAGGACAAAAATGATTTAAGTACAGATCAAAATAATTTACTGGATATGTGTATTGCTGCATCAAGTGCAAATTGCTCACTAGAAACCTTGGAAAACTTGCTTAAATCATATGTGGCAATGGAAAATCTCAAAGCTCTGGCTAAATACATTGTGAAAGGTATGCGCCTGTGTGGTTTTATATTAAGTTAAAACATTCATGCACTTATGGTTCCAAACATCTGTTTAATCTTATCTCATATTCACACAATCTCTCTGACAGCCTCAAGAACATTATAAACCCGATAATTCAAAGAAATGGGCACTTTGCTATTCCAGAACATATCCTTTTGTCCACACTAAGTTATGAAGGTAAAATTCAAAGAAAAATTGATCTACGACGTCTTTTAAAAGCAAGAAAAGAAAGTAGAGGTAGGGGTAGTAAATTTAAAACTCCAAAAATAAACTTTGATACAAAGTATTATATCAACATGATATCATGGCTTGAAAATGGCATAATTCCCCTCCCCCTCCCTGTTACAACAGAGACTCCTCCAAGACTTTATACGGAAGGTATCTGAAGCTGGACTAAATAGTATAGTGGATCCAGTTATCAACATATCCCCGACTACCATGTCCCACACAAGCAGTGGAAAGAGCTGTGAAGTGGTTATCGAATTGGTTCAAAATGTCTGTGGTTCAATCGCAAGAAAAGGATACATAAAAGCAAAAATTGATTCACATGTGAATATGCCAAAATTTAACACACACACACAAAAAAATTAATGTGGCAATGAAATAGAAATGAACACTTTGCAGCTGTAACATTTGTAATTATAAGGGATACAGAAGCAATAAACACAAAATTTGACATTAAAATTTTTTATTATTGTTATTATATTTTGTAATTAATAATTTTCCCAATTGTAATGCTTATATATGTATTTAAAACCATTTTTTGTAACATTATATATAAGAAAAATTTATAAAAAATATTTTATTCAACTTTATAATATTTCCATTTTTTTTTTTTTTTTTTTTTTTTTTTTACAAATTTTAAGGTTTTTTTTGTTTTACCTCAAGTTGTTGTAGCAATTAGATGCAATTGTTTAAAAATTCTTTTTGAACCTAAAATGCAACTTTTCCCCACTATTACTAAACTGGAATTTAAACAAATTTTTTAAAGGTCCATTTTAAAATTTGTCAATTTTTTTTTTTTTTTTTTTTTACAAAATTTAAGCTTTTTTTGGCATCTCAAGATATTGTTATATTAAAATCAATTTATTATTATTTTATTTTCTGTAATCTAAAAAGCAACTTTTTCTCACTATTACTAAAATAATTTTTTAAAAAAATTTTTAAGGTCTTTTTTGTTTTACCCTATTGTCTGCCCTCTATTACCCTTGATTTTTTAGAGAAATTTTAAAAAACTACTGTACTGCACAGCGTATCCTTTATGGGAGAATACATTGACAGAGTTCTCAAACCACAATCATTATAGTAATTTTGCATTTCATATGAAAACCCATGATTTTTAAATATCCATGTCATAAATGGTTGCCTACCACTACTCAGTTTCAAAAGATAATGGAAAATATGGCAGAACTCTTAGTCTTAACTACTAAAATGATTCTGCTTATTTTACTCCTCACATTGAAAACATAACTAACCAACCAAATTGCTCTTTGTTTATATAAACATAATTAAAAATAAAAAATTGGCATATTATATATATATATAATGATATTTTATAATTTATTCGACAGGATTCAAAATCTTTACATATATATATATATATATAATATTCAAACAACCTTACCATAAATAATGATGACTGTTACCTTTATTATGACATGAGTACTTAAAACTTTGTTTATAAATACTAAAACATATGAAAAATCTTAGCAAAGATTTGTGACAATTTAATAGATAATTTTACATTTAAAAAAAAATCATGCTTCCATAAAAATAAATAAAAAATTGTGCACTTGTGTATTAACTGCATATCATTAATGAACATAATTGAATGTCAAATTAGAAAGAAACTGTTAGTGTGCAAACATTGGCAATTAATCACAGACATGCAGAAATACTTAAATTCAAAAAATTGAGATGCACATTAGATCATTTTATACAAATTTTAATTTTTAAACATATAGTTAAAACTTACTTAAAGTAAACATATAACAGACATGTAAATATTTTTACCCCAAGCAGTGATAGATATACTGTTAATAACAAATAATATAATATTGCATTGAATTTTCTTAAAGTATGCAAGGTGCTTTCTTCATAACAAAATTTTAATAATAAACACAAACAAACATTTTTTTTAATGAATAGAATTAAAACGAACCTCTTTATCAGGTGTTAGGGGGTCTTGTTTGAATTCTGGATATGTTTCATTAAAAATTTTCCAGCACTCTTCAGTTACATCAGAATCAGAATCAGATGACAAACTAATCACATCATCACTCACATCCATGGTATTATCATCATTATCACTATCATCATCAGTTCTTTGTTTCTTAGAAGAAGATGATTTATTTTTAGAAATTTGTTTTTCACTATTTATCTCCTCCAGTTTCCTTTTGGATGTTTTACTTTTTGTATCGTCATCTTTGTTAATAGTTTTATCTTTATTTTTTTGTGTTAAATCAGAAGATTTGGAAGAATGTTTTGTGACATGGTCATGCTTGCTTTTTTTCACAATACTGCTACTTGTCACTTTTTCATCCTGAAGTTTAACTTCTTTCGATTCTTTAGAAGATGATTTACCTTTTTCTTGTTTACTACTTTTGTCAGTAGAAGATTTTTCATTCTTAGAAGGCACAGATTTATTCTTCTCACTTTTATTGTCTTTATTAGAGGCTTTGTCAGATTTATGTTTTTCAGTTTTATTTGTCTTACTACCTTTTTCAACATGTTTATCATGCTTAATTTTAGATTCCTCCTTTTTAGAAGATTCTTTTGATACTTCTTTAGACTTTGATTTATTAGAACTATTTTTAATAGTTTTATCACTAACTTTATGTTTTTCTTTTGATAATGAATCTTTTGCACTATTAGAAATTTTTAGTTTCTTGGCAGGATCAATAACTTTGTTTTTCTTTGATTCATCAGAATTGGCAGATGAATCAAAAATGTCTGCTTCAAAAGGTGCAGAAACATTTCTATCTGCATCATAATCATACACACTATTTATGCTTGTTCTGATTTTTTCTTTGTTTGATGAAGAGAGATGTTTATTTCCTCCAGCTTGAGCATCATTTTTAGTTTCAACCTTAATAGATTTTGGAGTTTTAGATTTACTTTTGATAGTCTTTTCAGGCTGCTTTTTAGAAAGTGATTGTTTTAAAGTTGATACAGGTTTTTGGAAATTAGCCAAAAGTTTTTCATTTTTCTTACTATCTACCAAAATTTTATCAACAATCGAAAACTCATCAATTTTCTTTTCATCAATTTCATCTTCCTCTACTTTGCCCTTAGAGAGTTTTTTATTGTCAACACTAGTTCTAGGATGGTCTAAAATAACACAATCATTTTCATCATCATCACTGAATTTCGGCACATTTTCCAAATTGTCTGTTTCCTCCTCCGAGCTACTAAAAGCAGGCGTATAGCCTTCATCTAAAGCAATATCAGACTGGTCAACAAAAGTCACACACCGTTTCGATACAACTTTCACTTCTGTTGGATCATATTCTTCAATTTTCTTATTCTTTTTAGATGGATATGAGTATTCTGGAGTATATTTAGGAGAATAAGTTGCAGTATTATCAAAATGAGAATTGGAAGAATTAAGCTCTTTTAATTTAGATATTGGAGTTGGATTGTAAACTGGTATTGCAGAGCTTGGAATAGAATTGCTAGTCTTCAAAATTCCAGCAGGTTGAATACCTTTTCCATAAGAAGAAGGTACATAACTAGAAGAAACATCATAAGTAGATAGATTTGAATGGTGCAAGGCAGCAGGAGAATTAACATCTGATAAGTACTCAGTTTCAACAAGATTGAGGCAATTATCATCTAAAAAAAATATAACACAATATTAGTAAGTCAGAATATAGAGAATCAGATAGAAGAAATAAATAATAAATAAAAACAATTTTGTTTTATTTCATTAATATAGCACTAAACATCACTAAGCTGAAATGTCAGCACTATACCATTAGTAAGTTATCACAAAAATAGGTAAATTTTGTCTAATGGAATAGCACCAACAATTTAAGAAAAACACTTTGAACAAATTTAATATTTTTTTTTCATTTTAATATATAATTTATTATAATTATTACAGAAATCTTGTAATTTTCTCTCAAATTTATTACTAATATATAATAGAAATTAAATTAAATTAGATATTAACTCATGGAAATATTAAAGTGGCCTAATGCTATTGAGAACATACAAGTATAAAAATTCCAAATTTTTAGCATGTTACAAAGTAAATGAAAATTTATTGACACATTTCCATATTTAAAAACATGAAAAGTAAAGCTAGATAAAATAGTGCAAAAAAAAAAAATCCAGATTTATAAACGCATAGAAAAAAAAGAGAAAAAAAGTTATAAAATGAACTACATTCAATTATTTTTTATGAAAATTTTAGCATGTCAATTCTGTGTGCTCATTTCATTCAATTGTAATTCATTTTTCACTATAATTAATCAATCTATAAAATTTGTATATCTATAAAATCATCTTAAGTAAACCTATTTACATCAAAAGAAGTCTTTTAGTAAAAGAAACTAATTGTTAAAAACTTATTCTTTGCCTTATTTTGTTCTTAACTTTGGTTACACATATTGGTTATTGTTAGGACACATATTTCCATATATATAAATTATTGACTTATATGTAATTTTCAATGCTGATTTCAAAAACGAAATGTTTTTTCTTCTATCACTTAAAACTTTTTTATAAACAATTATCTTGTGAAAAATAACAAAATAAATATTTTAAAATTTTTATTTTATCACCTTATAAATATATACTTTACATTTACATCCTAATTTTGTCAGAATTTAAAGACTAAATAAACTAATGAAAAACGGTAACAATCCCTTACAATACCATTTATCAGAAACTTTTTTTCTCACTTAAAACTTTTACCATAGTCAGCCAAAAATGGAAAACCAAATTTTCTATAAACTTCAATGTAATGAATAATTTTCAATAAAATCTCTTGATTTTTTTCACATTGCTTATATGCTAAATTATACAGGATTCAAGCATAAAACAAAGACAGCAAAATCTAAACATCTGCAAACTAGTATGAAAAATGATTCATAAATGCATAACAAAACATTTTATTGCTAAAAAGGGAAGTCTAAAAATAAGATCATTAAAATGACCAGGCTCATGCTTGTTTTATCCTCCTTTTATTTCTTTTCCTAGTGTGCACAATGAGTAGTACCCACCTAGAGATTTGCATTTTTTTTTTAAGTCTGACAATATTAATCTGTAGATTGCAGGAACCAAAGTCATAAAAATTTCTCTAACTGCGGGCCCTCAATGAGAAAAACTCAAAAAGGCCTTCCTCTTCTTTTAACTGCATTTGTTGCAAATGACCCCTTCAATTTCGATCACCTGTAAGATTAATGGGTTATATTTCCCCACTGTAGTAAACAGGTTAACTCTTTTGCAGTTTTGTCTTTATCAGGACCCTAGATATGGCTTTGTATCACAGTTTTATTTCATTTTTACTCTAAAGCGGTAATTCAATAAGTGTGTAAAAGATACTATCAAATTAAATATTAAGATACTGAATAAATTAAATGAAACTTTATGCTGTACAATTAGTTGACAAAACTTCATCAATTTTATAATCTTTATTTATAGAGATAATACAAATAGAAACTTTCATTATGATTATTTTAGATTATGGAAAAATAATTGTAATTTATTAAATTTCAAAATTATTGCTGACACTATGAATTTAGTTCATTTAAAAGCTTGAACATTGCAATTTGAACTTCATTTAATTTTTATATTTATAGTAAACCAATTTTTTTTATAAACAAAGCAAAATTTATATATAATATTTTAAAATTAATTGCTTGTATTTTGTATGTAAAAGTGCTCATTTCTTTTCTTATGTATCACACTGTTCTTCTATTCCACAGACTAAAAGCAATATTGAATATTTTAATATAAATCTACTGCGCATAACATCGAGTATACTTTTTACTTAATGTAGTTCCAAAACTTTTGTAATATAAATAAATAGTAGCATTTCTCACTACATTTCTAGAACTTAGTAGACCACTGAAAATTTAATTTTTTGATGAGAATTTCCACTTATAACATATATAACTTTTCCAAAAAATATATTTAGAGTTTAATATAATCGGGAATTGAATTTAAAAATATATTTTCTACCCAAAAATTTTCTAAAATGCAAATAATTATCAAATTTTAAAAATATAATTCAATAAAATAAAATTGCATATGGTTTACTTAGAATTTGATATATAGGTGTTAATAATCACCCATAAATTAATTCATGCATATGAGTTGATATAATTAGTAATTTGTCAATAAGTTACTACATTTTAACGTAATATTATAATTGTGATTATATTATGTTGAATAATAAATTGCTTTATTTCTGAAAGGTTTTCAGCTATTTTTCTGAAAATATTGTCATAAAGTTTGAACCTGCATGAATTCTTGATATAGGATGGCATTCACTATTAAAGATTAGTATTAGGAAGGAAAAAGTGACATAAAATTATAAAATAGATTAAAAAAAAAGCAATATGATTCCATCTAGTATAATTCATGATGAAATTAAGGTTACTCATTCCATAGATCTTAAGACTGTTTCTTGTGAGAAAGGAAGTTGCTAAGACCTGGTTCTGAAAACTCACCAGTGTCAACATTAATTTTTAACTTCTGCTAGCTGAAATCTCCTGACCTAATGGGGTATACACAATAGTGAGAGAATTCAATAGGGCAATCAGAGTATTGCTGGGAAGTTTATTTGGGGGAAAGAAATCCTAATTCGTCACTGGTACAGCAGTGGTACTGCTTATAAGCAAAGGTAAAAAAATTCTGGTGCAGCAATTGTACTGCCCGTAAATTAGTTAAAAAAAGTTTGAAACATGATAATCAGATTCATTTTAATCGGTCAAACTCTTTAAATAATTCTTCTTCAACCTAACTGGGATGGAAGAGATAAGAGGACAATCTGAGGATTTTATCATTACTGAATTGTTTATTTGTATATGAATCATCTATAAATACCAAGGTTTTGGCATTTTCTACTGCTTCAATCAATGTATGTATTATATCTTTGACTAACAAGTTTCTTAAGAATTCTATTGCTAAAACCAAAAATTAAAACATCAAGCTTTTGAAAAATATGATTATACTTTTGAGATATATAAATAGAAAATATCAGAAACTATTCATGCTCAACAACCTATTAGTTCACTTGAAATATTAGTTTCCTAGCTGTTAAATTATTGATACAATATGCAGAATTATTTAAAACTGTGCTTTTGCTGTTTGATAAGAAAATGTCTGCAAAAATAAACTAAATGCCATTAAAATAACTGGTAGATATTAATCATATTAATTATAATGCACATTTTGTAAAATCACATAGTTATAAAAAAAAGAAACTATGATTATAATAATGGCAAAACTGCAATAAAACTAAAAATTTGTAATTAGAAAACAAGCAAGTAAAAAGTACTACTCCAAACATATATAGCTATATATATTTTTATCACATTATAAAAAGTGTCCGTTTGGTTGCAGCTACAACAAAACTATTTCACTTAGAAAATGATATTAAAATCATTTCAGTTAATGAGGAATAAGTTTTAAAAGTATCTAATATCAAACTGTGAGCAATTACAAATCTAGTTGAGAATAAAGATATCAAAGAAAGCAAATTTTATTTCTTTATTTTATTTATTTTGTAATTTTATTTATTAGTAATTTTTATTATTACCCAAAATATTTTAAAATAAAACATCTTACGGAGAAAAAAAAAAGTACTGTATTTTAACTACATACTAAGTATTAATCCCCAAAGATCATACATTATTCTTTTGTAACTAAAATTTGATTCAATTTATCAATAGTATGAAATTAGATGAATAAAAAAAATTATGAGAAAATAATAAGTTAAAAAACAATAGCATAAAATTCATCTTAAGATAATACAGGGGATAAAATCACTTTAATGCATCACGATAAAAACCATTAAATAAAATTACTTTTCTTTCCTAAGAATTGTTGATAATCATATACGAATTGCTTTTCAAAATGCATCAAAATTAAAGAAAAAAAAACTGCAATACAATTAACCTATGATCATTAAATGGTTAATTTATAAATTCTATAATAGTGCAGAAAAAAAAACATTTCTGCAAGATATTTTCTGAACATATATATCCTTAAAAAAACACTAAAATTTACTTAATTAACAGAAATTTTAATAAATTTATAAACATTGAAATGTTAAAACCGATTTTGCTTCTGTTACGAAGAACATGAGTACAAATATTTTCTTAGATAAACATTGGAGAATTATTGTGTACAAACATAAAGCATCATAACAAGAGTGGTATAAAACATAAACCCCTACAAAACAAGTCATTATTGCAGCACATCTTAAGCAGGAAGCCTATCCTAACTTCATTTATGCAATTTTCTGAAGTAAGATCTTTTCTTTATAGTATGTCTTTATATGGTATTCTCTAATTTATACAAAAATATATGGTTCTTTTACTTTATATTATCTTCTACTAGCAGGGAAGGCATGCAGTAAAAGGTTTAAAATAACATTAAGAATCTATGGCATTTAGAACTTTACAGAGTTCATTACAGCATACATTGCCAAAAATCTCTTCTTATTCTCTCTCTCTCAAAAAAAAAAAAAAGTTAAGATATGTCCTTCAATATGACATTATTTTTCAAGTGACTATCATCATGCTGTTTAAAGTTCCTTCATTACACTAATGATTCAATAATATTACAATTAAACAAACATTTATTAGAAATTTGCAAAATAAATTTTCAGCTTATTCCAGAGAAAATAAAAATTGTTATAAATGTAAGAACACAACTCCTTCTGCACCTGTCCCAAAATTTAACATTATTAGATCGATTTCTTTTCTATATGGTTGCAATACTTAATTTACTACAGCACAGAAATAAATTAATATCCCCAAGATCAATTTTATTTTCTTAGCATACGAATCAATCATCCTATATTATTCAGGATATATGAATTAATCTAAACTGTTAATAATATAGGAATCAATATATACTACTAATGCTTTAAAATTTATTCAGACTTCTTTAAAATTGGACCTTTTTATAATACTTAAATCAACATTATAAATACTTTAAAATAAAAAAAAAATGAAGGATTTTTTTTCTTCAATTACAGAAGTATTTCTACAGAAGTGGATAATTAAAATATGTCAATATAATATCAATATTTTGACTGCAAAACACAAACCTGTTTCTACATGCTTGAAGTGACAGTAAGGACGAAGACAAAGGTTTGCTTTGTCATATGGACATATTATGTCCTTAAAATATCCTTTCGAAGGCAACATTTTTAAATCGGCATAACCTGCTCAAAACTGGAAACTTATTTTCACTTCTTCAATAAAATAGACCATTTTGTTTCTTTGTTCGCCCACAATACATATTAAAACCAAAGCTGAGAGAAATTGTTTCAAAAAATTAAGTAAACAAAAATTTAATAATTTAAAGTGTTCATCAATAAAAATTTTATTTTAAATCTTTTTTCAGCTGTGAAAAATTTCATTTTTAGATGGAATAATATAATCTTATTTTATGTGGTAACATGTGAAAATACCACTCGCCATCTAAAAAATTTTATTCCATGTTGTGTTGTACAACAATAAAAGACCTGTTGCCATATCTTTCAGCGCATTTATGGCTCTGAATTGACGAGATTTGAAGCACAATTTCCTGTTTTGTTTGTATACGGAAATGGCTATTATTTCAAAGACAAAATTTAAATTAATTCGTCATTAGTATTTCAAACTAGGATTTTATCATTGTGAAATCAAATTCTTTTTACAATCAAATATCTTTAGATAATAAAATTAAAACACAATGACCTATTATGATTGAGATCCAAATGAATAAAAGAAGCAAAATGAGTAATTTAAATTTTCACTTATAAAAATCACGCAACATGTAGGGGAACAATCCCAATTGATACTCATATTTTAGTAATCATAGCTATAAGGACATACAAAAAACCATTTCATTATTTTTAAAATATCCCCAAAGATGACAATAAAAAAAATCTTCAAATTTTCAGAAAGTATAAAATTTGCAGTTCTTCCCTGCCTAAGAATAGAACCGGAAGATTGGATCTTTTGAAGAACATGGAAGCATATATCGGGTTAAAAAATTCAGTTTGGGGTGATGTTGTTGTTGTGACTATAGCACTTTACAAGTCCGCTGTCAGTTATCTGCCAGCGATTTAAGCTGAGGGAGCGTCTCTTATTTTTTCATTAGCGCCATCTAGGGCCTAGAATACGACTTACCTACTTCATGCGTCACACTCGCTTGCACAACCCCTTTTTACAGGGGGACACATTCATACATCTCACAGATAGAACACAACCATACCCGAACCGGGACTCGAATCCGGGATGTCCGGATCACGGGGAAGATGCGCTACCTTTATGCCAGGTTGCCGGCGTTTGATATGATATTTAATATAACGGTAATATACCTTCAGGATGTTCTTCATTAAAATATTAAAGTAAAATAGCCAGTCAATGCCGAGAAAATAGCCAGTGATTTTTTTTATTTTTATTTATTTATTATTATTATTTATTTATTTATTTTTGCAGCAACTCAACGGCATGGTTGTCAAGGCTATCATTACATAAACAGAAAGTCAGATTTTGATCCTAGGTGGGTCTTCTTTCTTTCCCTTCCTTTAATTTTATCAAAATTTTTCAAATTAAATTTACAATTTACAAATAGTTTTAATTAATTTTTTTCGTTTTTTATGAAAAAATAAATGTTTTTCTTCTTATAATTGAATTATTGTTTAATTTTTAATACAAAGGTAATCATAAATGTAAGTTTAAGGGTTATCAATAGTTTAATTTATCATCTTAAAATACTAAAAAATTTTAAATTTTAGGGTTTTAATAATGACTAATTATTTGTTCTAACGAAACCGTATTTATATCGGAAATTCAAGACAGTAGCTGATAATTATTTAAATTTGTAAGCACAAATAACACTGCTGTAACGCAGTTTGGATGTTATTGATCTCATAGGCAGATTTTTTTAAAAATTTTTATTCAGGCGATATTGTGTACCTGGAGCGATCTCCAACTTTCTGATGAAAGACAAATATTTCTGAATGAAAAGGAAATTTGTCCTTTAACAGATCTTCCTCAAGAAATTTTGCTTTTGTGAAAAATCAAAAGTTATCAATTGTATCAGAAGTCAAAATAAACTTTGTTTCCAATTTTTTACAATAATTACCAATCTTATACTTGCATGTAATTGAAAATTTATGAAAGTAGAACAAATTTCTAGAAACATTGAAAAAAACCTTTTATGGAACGAGTAATTATAATTTATAATTATCATCATTTAAATTATGTTTATAATTATTTTTATTTAAAAATTAAATCATAATTCAAATATTAGCTAATATACATTTATTCTTGCAAAAAAGGAATAGCATATTAATTAAAATTGTATTTAATTTATTAATTTAATTTCAATAAATTTAAATTAAAAAATATATCCAAGATTTTTTTATAAATCAAATTATGATTCAAGCATTATAAAATAAATATTTATTTTTACATTAAAATGAATAACATAATAATTAAAACTATCTTTAAATTGTTAATTTAATTGAAATCATTTTGCATTTTTTTAAAATGGCATTTAAATTGTAATTATCTTTTTTTAAAATATTTAATTATAACTCAAATATTAGGGGATTTATTTTTGCATAAAAATGAAAACATATTAATAGCAACTATTTGCAAATTGTTAATTTAATTTCAATGATTTCGA
Organism: Argiope aurantia; assembly: GCA_026543865.1. Classification (NCBI taxonomy): domain Eukaryota; kingdom Metazoa; phylum Arthropoda; class Arachnida; order Araneae; family Araneidae; genus Argiope; species Argiope aurantia. Next base: position 2,426,370 of record JAPMOR010075478.1, on the reverse strand, counting down.
AGAGATTAAAACAGACGCTCTAAGGCAGAACTCCGACCTCCCATTTACGAAGCAATCCCTCCGAACGCACCTCGAAAGGAGGATGAGAAGCTTCCGGCACGGTGATTGGTTCTCGCCATCCTGGAGGGTACACAAAAAAATGGGAGTATGGTTCCTCCCATCGATGACGGGACTTACTTCCTTAGGGAAGGGTTGTACCGTGGCTGGTGATGGCCTTTAGGACTCAACCACATTTCTCGCCAGTGTTGTTGTTGCAGCGGTCCAGTCATTCAACATTATTTTATCCGTGTGTCTTCTGGTGAGTCGAAGTGTCAGTGATAGGATTTCCGAAGCGATTGTCTATACATATTATTAACAACAATGGACAATGGAGCTGAATTATTACTAGTTATTAGTAAGTGATTACTTTGACACTATGTAGTTGGAATGCTCAAAATGGAGATGAGTTATTAATATATAAGCTAAGTTAAAAGTTTGAATGCTATTTCCTTAGAATTGACAGCATGGTGCGCTTTAATATTTTAATGGATGAACATCCTAAAGGTATACTATCGTTATACTAAATCTCATCTTGAACTCAATTTTCCAACCAGTACCCTCTCCTTGTATGCTTATCATAAAACTTTGTATAAAACCGGCAGTAATCTAGATCTAGAATCATAAATTGTACAAATTGTTCAGATATTTTGCAGCAAATTTCATTTTTACAAATTATAAACAGTGGAACATATTGTTACGAAATTTTCTTTACAGGGGTTCGTTTGGGTAGTGGAAGTGATATGGTGTAAAGAACGCTAAATCAGCAGGCGGCAGTACAAAACAAAACAACGACGTTTATTTACACGAAGATACACAGGATAGAACAAAAGAGACAACTATATACAGCACAGAAGACGATTATCTTCTCCCGAGACGTGTAGCATACAACAGCACACACAGCAGCATACAACCAGAATCTACTGCAGACAGTAGCGCACAGCTCAGTTCAGCACTAGCTTGACTCCGTCGCTTCTGACTTCTCTGTCTTCTACTTCTCCGACTCTGACTCGGATTACTGACTTGACTTCTCTGGCAGCTGCAGCCCCTTTTATAGGTCTCAGGAGGTGGGGCTAGAAGCCTCTCAACCAATCAGGAACGGTCGAGGCGTATCTCGGTTCCTACTGGACGGATCGGGAAAATTCTCGAAGTTTCGGGTATAATCTATTTTGGCGCCAAAGTCGCCAAATTGGTCATCATGTCACCAAATTGTCGCCAAGGTCTGGGACTCCCGACGCGCCACCTGGACTCCGTTCCATTCAGATGACTGTAAAACTTTCTTTCTGTTGATGGAACCAACTATGCTGGGAAGCAGCATTACGGATTCGTAACAATATTATTAAAAACTTTAGAAAACACATTGCCAAGAAAGCGTAAAACAAAAGAGAAAAATGGTGAAAGATTAGTCAATTCAAGTAGCATGGTATATAAGAGGGATGCCGAACCAGTGGCGCGCGACACAATTTTTTGGGCACGCCGCCGATTAAAACGATTTGCATTTTAGTTCAAAATAACAAAATTCACTATAAAGTATTACGAAAAAACGTTAGTGTTCCCATTCCATTTAAAATTTTCTATTCCATTTTTAAAGAAACATATATATTTGTACGGCTTTTAAAAATTCGCGTGCTGAGAAAGAAATTGATTTGAAAAGAATTGCTTCGGTAACTGATGGTGCTCCAAATATAGTGGGAAGAAATGTTTTCATTAGTTTATTTCAAACAGACGTAGGGCATTCGATTCTTGAACTCCACTGCATTATTCACCAACAAGCCTTGTGTTCTAAGAGTGGTTTAACATCTTTTGATAATATAATGGCCACAATATAATGATATATAATGGATCTCTTATATCATGATAAGATATCTTATATCATAATATATATGTAT
>JAPMOR010075478.1:2376499-2424435 GCA_026543865.1 Argiope aurantia | reverse complement strand
ATCTCTTATATCATGATAAGATATCTTATATCATAATATATATGTATCTCTTATATCATGATATATAATCATCTCTTGATAATATAATGGACTATGATTAGTCCCACAAATAGTCAACCTCATATCGTTGTAAGCTTGAAATAAGCGAAATTAATAATAATAGAATAGGTTTAAAGTAAGCGAAAAGACCGAGGCTTTGTGCATGAAATCAACGCAGCGTATAATGGCTTACTAATGTATAATAATGTTCGCTGATTGACCCGCGGGGACGTACTTCAAGGATTTATTGATTACAGGGAAGAAATCAGACTGTTTCTGCAAAATGAGGGGGAAATTGAACAATGCTCACAGTTGTTGGATGTTATGTGGCTCTCAAAATTGATGTTTTTACAGACATATGCCAACATTTCAATGAATTGAAAGTGAAGCTTCAAGGCACAAATAAAACAATTATTGTCATGATGGATCTCATTCGCGCTTTTGACGCTAGACTGCATGTTTTCAGGAACGATATTATTACAAGAAACTACAGGTGCTTCCTAAATTTGAAAAAAATATATCAAAGATTTAGATGTACATGAGAAACCAGGCGAAGAAAAAGTTATTGAAGAATTTATTTCCAAAATTAATTCTTCAATCAAGGAATTTTTAGTGAGATTTTCTTAGTTCAAAGAATTATCGGAAACACTCACGCTTATTATGTACCCTGATGTGACTTCATTTGCTACATTGAATTAGTCCCAATTCGATTAGTTGGAAATTGAACGATTAGTTGGAAATTGAAGAATTTGAAATGCAACCGATTGATTTCCAGTCTAGTTCAATATAGATTCAAAAAATTATTGAAGCAAGAAAAAGGAATTAATTGAAACAAAAAGATTAACAAGCAATGTAAATAAAAATACCAGTAACGAAATTTTGGAAACATGGAATTCGATTCCAGACACATTTAACTGTTAACAGCTGGCTCATGCTATTTTAACCATATTTTCATCTACCTATGCCTGCGAGTGATTATTGTCAGAAGTGAGTAACATTAAAGACTCTCTTAGAAACTGTTTGGAAAATGACTACAATTCAGCATGCATTCTGCTAAAAGTAACATCTTACAATCCTAATATAAGTTATTTGTTATCTAATCTGAAACCACAGAAGTCACACTAACATTAATTTAATTTGAATAACTCGTATAATTAAAGCCTTTACTTTTATACTATGCAAAATGTATTTTTTGTAGTAAATAAAGAGTTTTGAGTTGTTATTATTTAGTTTTATTATTATACCAATAATCACTAGTCAAAATTATTTGACGGCACGCTATACCTCATTAAGCATTTCTTTAGAAAAAAAATGGCACTTTGATCCATAAAGGTTCGCCACCCCTGCTCTATAATATAGTAAAATTTAGAAAAACGTTATTATGTAATATTGCTTGACAATTTAAAGAATGAAAAATATAAGACTGTCTTATTATATTGATTAATGTTGGGTTCTGAAATTGTACAATATAATTCTTTTGATATTCTTTAAGTGGTTTCCAATGCTATAAATATTTTCAAAATTAATTCTAAATAATTTTAAATTTGAGTATGAAAAAAATAAAGGATAATTTAACATATCTCTTGATAAATTTTAACTTATGTGCCATATTTTTTCTTTTCAGTTACTTTGAGATTCGAACGCGAGACCTTTTGTTCTTTGTTTTGCAGGTGGTGTATCACTTTCTGGACCAGCGAGTCCTTAAAATTCAGGTTTCAATTATAATAATTGTGTGCTTATCTCGATAGAAATATCGTGCATTTCTATGTCTAATTTTAGATTGTCCTTAGAATTTAGTAACTCTCATTATAATTTCGAGTTAATAATACGATTTGAAGGTGCGAGTAAGAAATTTCACTCATAATAAATATTTGTAATTAGAAGAAATTTTAAAAGTTGAGTTCGAAATTATTAATTTTAAAATTATTTTTCCGAAACTATTTGCTGTTTTTTAAGTTCATGAAAGTTAAAATTTTAATATTAAGAAAAATATATTATAAAGTTTTCTATAAAGCAAGAGTTGCTCACACCGATCTTGATAGTTTGCTCAAACATAATAATTTTAACATGTTCTATTTCAAGTCGGATGAAAAATTTTTGTAAAGTAAAAATTTTTAAATACATATTTAATTTATAATTTGATTTCTTTTAATTTCCTTTATTTATTTCTTTTTTTCATTTTTCTTATAAGCAGAAAATGCCCAACAACACTTTTACAATATATATACGATTTTGACAAGCATTTAGAACATCGGACAACATCGTGGAGATATCATACAATATCTTTTGCTAATAGGATTAACGCTAATTCTTTATTTTAAACAAATAAAGAGCAGGCTATGAATATTTATAAAAAGTCGGATTAAAATCAAGATATCAAAAGTTATATTCCCACTGCCTTATCAGTTTAGGTAAGATAGATACATAAAAATGAATAATAAACTATTATATCACCTTATTAAATATATAATTTACATCAGAGTAGTGTTAATAAATAAAAATACAATATAGTTTTCACAATATTTTTCAACATTGTTTAACCCTATGAGCCCTCACTCGCCGAAGATCGTCCTGCCTAAAAGGAGCCTGGCTCAGGTGCTTTGAGACGTTTAGGTGAATTTAATTGGTGAAGAGTATTTCGCGACGAGCGCAAGGGGGGTCCGAGAAGGTTGTGGTCCGCTAACCTTGACACTGATGAGTGGCTTTTCAAATCTATTATGCCTGCGAAGGAAAAGGACCATAGAGTTGAGATATAAATGGAGGCAGACAGTCGCTTATTTCTTATCGAAACAATATATCCATTATGAGTCACGTGACTTATCGCAAATCTTACTCAGAAACTGTCGCACAACCTTCTGCTTCCTGATTTTGCATCAGGGCGATCCTCATTTCCGGTTAACATTTTTTGAAAAGGTTTTTTTTTTTTTTTTTTTCAGATTATCATTTTTTGAAAACCAAACAAACTGGTTTCGAAAATAATGCTTTCTTTTTCATAACATCGGTAGCTGAGTTTGTTGATTTAAATCATGTTTAGTTTTTTACTTTTTTTTTTTGCATTAATTAAAAGCGATTATTTTTCTTCTTTAAGTAAACATTTTATTTCTTTTATTTACCTAAAAGCATCTTTTTATTTTACATTACATGTTCAAATACTTTCTAACATTATCTCAAACAGATAAAAAAAGAAACTTTTATAAAAACAGTTTATAAAAGTGACCCAAGTCTTTTTTTTTCTGAATATTCTGAATATTTAAAAAAGATACATTAGTTTTTATAAGTATATTTCTTTCTAAAAATTAAATTATAATCCAAGAATTAGGAGAATAAATATTTCTTTTTACATAAAAAAATGAAAAAAAATTAAATGAAACTGTTTGTAAACTGTTAAATTATTTCGAAATAAGAAAAAGTACTAGCGCAATACCAAACCCGGGTCTCTAGAATGCTATGTCAGAGCTTTAGCCACTATATTATTCGAACATCGTTCACATCGGCAAATTATTAGTATATAAAAACTATGTTGAAAGTTTCAAGGCTATTTCCTCGAAATTGGCTTTCTATTGAGCCTTGATATTTTCATGAATGAACATTCTAAATGTACACTACTATTATACAAAATCTCATCCCGAACTCAATTTTCAACCTCATACCTTCCCCTTGTTAGTTATCAGTTTAAAAAATTTCACTTCTGGTTTATAACTTTGCCGGTAATTTTTCTTCTAACGACGGCAGAAACAAAAGAAAATCATTTTTGGAATCTTAAATGTGTTGACTTTAATACAAAATAATAAAGAAATGCGAAATCATTACGAAAATGGTGACTTTTAGGTATTACATACTCCAAGTTATTAATAAATGTTGATAGTCAGACAAAATTTTTATCTGTAAAGAAAGCTTTATTTCTTTAATAGTTTCTTATCTTTAGAATATCCACAATTTCTTTTTAGATCTTAACTAAAATTTATAAAACTATGCAATTACTGCTAGCACATTTATGAAATTTTACTATATAACATTTTTAATAAAACATATGTTTTAGTTTCACTGTTTCAATCACAATGATGATTTAATATCGTTAGCGGTATAATACAATTCGAATATTTATGTTAAATAATACTGAAAAAAAGAATAAAAGTATATAAAAAGTATACGTCGGTTTCCAGACTCGAACCTGAGACCAGCAAAAACAACATACAGCGTAATCTCGTACTATCCACCAAGTCACACATTCCTACTGCAGAACAATAGTCTAAGATTATTCATACGATTAACAAATTCAATTTTCAAATGGGATAGAAACCTCATCCGAAACCTCAATTTAACACTAAACCTCCCGGCATTTCACCGATACATTGGAATTGCCATTGGAAGCGGGTCAAATGACCCGCTCTTGGTAGCTTTAGTGTTAAAAAATACGAATGATTTCTGTGCATGTGCAAGATCTCAACACTTAAATTTCAATTAAATTTGTAGATATTTTGACGGTAAATTTCCTTTTATGAAGTAGGAAAATTGGTCGAATTCGCAGTAACTGCAAAATTACTATTTAAATAATGATGAAAAAAGTTTTTTAAAAAAGGAACAAAAATACAGAAAAGTTTTTCGTCGACTTCTAGGTTTGAACTGAAGACCACAAAATGCATTATATCATTCTATCCACCGGGCCACATATTCCTTCTTTAGAGCCACACTCTATGATTCTTAATACAATTAACCAGTTCAAATTTCAAATGCGATGGAAATCTCGTCTGAAACCACAATGTTAAAAATACGAATGATCTCTGCGCATATGGAAAATGTCGGCATATAAAATTTCAATTAAATTTATATATATTTTGAGGTAAAATGATAAATGAGGGAAGAACTAAATTTAGAAAGCTATTATAAACATAAAAAAATTGATAAAATCAAAACGACATAAAATTAACGACTGCTTTAAATATTATAGGTTGCGATAAAATGAAAAGTTTGAAGTTATGTTAGAAGTTTGAGAAAGAAACTGCTTACGACTCTCGAAAAAAAAGGCAAATGTTTTCAGTTATTTAAAGAATAATGTTAGGGGAACTCAATAAATGTTCTCTATCTCATTGTATGTTGTATGATCTGGAATAATTGTATAATTTTTTATCAATCTAAGTTAGAGATGTGGGAGAGGAGCATTCTCTATCCTGAAGGAAAGAAAGTGGTACTATCCACTGAGTATAGAACTAGAGTTAGAAGAGCGCAGCAGTCTCAAATCCTGGATACCATTTATCAAGTTCCAAAAGTTATGGAAATCTCGATCTAAATACACAATAATAAGCTCACGGATGGTCTCAGCGCATGAGCAAGACACTAAAAATTTAGAATTAAATTTAGAGATATTTTGAAGACAAATTTTATTTTATGAAGTAGGAAAACTGATCTAATTTGTTGTAACTATAGAATAAGAATAGAGAAAAAAATAATAAAAAAACAAATAAAAAGGTTATCTTTCAGCCTCCAGACTCGAACTTACGTTCCCTAACAAGAAGACGAAATCAAGATGTCATTCTATCCACCAGGACACGCATAGCTGAAACAGATCAGCAATCTAAAATTCCGGATACCATTAATCAAGTTCCAAATATGATGGAAATCTCGATTTAAATGCACAATGCTAAGCTTATGGATGGTCTCTGCGCATGAGCAAGAGAAGAAAAAAAATTTGAATTAAATTTAGAGATATTTTGAAGTCAAATTTTATTTTATGAAGTAGGAAAATTGATCTAATTCGTGGTAACTATAGAATAAGTATGGAGAAAAATAATAATAAAAAAATAAATAAAAAATTATTCATCGGCGTCCAGACTCGAACTTACGTTCACAAAAAAAAAAAAAAAAAAAAAAAAAAAAGGAGTAGAAATCAAGATGTCACTCTACCCACCAGGCTACGCATCGTTCGAACAGCGTTACAATCTAAAATTCCGGATACCATTAATCAAGTTCCAAATGTGATGGAAATCTCGATCTAAATGAACAATGCTAAGCTTACGGATGGTCTCTGCGCATGAACAAGACACTAAAAATTTCAATTAAATTTAGAGATATTTTGAAGTGAAATTTTATTTTACGAAGTATGAAAATTCATCGAATTCATGTTAAGTATAGAGAAAAATAATAATAAAAAAATAAATAAATAATTATTCTTCGTTTTCCAGACTCGAACGTAGATTCACCAACAAGACGTGGAAATCAAGCTGTCATTCTACACACCAAGCCACGCAACAACTGAACTGGTCAGCACTCTAAGATTCTGGATACCACTAATCAAGCTCTGAATGTGAAGGAAATCTCGATAGAAATTCACAATGTTAAGCTTACGGATGGTCTCTGCGCATGAGAAAGACACAAAAAATTTCAATTAAATCTAGAAATATTTTGAAGTCAAATTTTAATATATGAAGTATGAAAATTCATCTAATTCGTGGTAACTATAGAATAAGTATGGAGAAAAATAATAATAAAAAAATAAATAAATAATTTTTCTTCGGTTTCCAGATCCGAACTTTGGTTCACTAAAAGAAAAAAAAAGTGGAAATCAAGATGTTATTTTACCCACCAGACCACGCATCCCTCGAACAACGCAGCAGTTTAAGATTCGGGATACCATTAATCAAGTTCCAAATGTGATGGAAATCTCGATCAAAATGCACAATCCTAGGTTTACGGAAGGTCTCTGCGCATGAACAAGACACTAAAAATTTCAATTAAATTTAGAGATATTTTGAAGTCAAATTTTTTTAGGAAGTATGAAAATTGATCGAATTCGTAGTAACTATAGAATAAGTATAGAGAAAAAAAATATTAAAAAAATAAATAAAAAATTATTTTTTGGATTGCAGACTCGAAATTAGATTCACCAAAATGAAGTGAAAATCAAGATGTCATTCTATCCACCAGGCAGCGCATCCCTCGAACAGCGCAACAGTCTAAGATACCGGATAAAATTAATCAAGTTCCAAATATGATAGAAATCTCGATCTAAATGCACAATACTAAGCTTACGGATAGTCTCTGCGCATGAACAAGGCACAAAAAATTTTAATTAAATTTAGAGATATTTTGAAGTCGAATTTTATTTTATGAAGTATGAAAATTGATCTAATTCGTGGTAACTACAGAATAAGAATAGAGAAAAAAAATAATATAAAAATAATTTTTTCTTCAGCTTCCAGACTCGAACTTACGTTCACTGAAAAGAAATAGAAAACAAGATTTCATTCCATCCACCAGGCCACGCATCCCTCGAACATAGCAGCAAGCTGAAATTTGGGATACCATTAATCAAGCTCCAAATGTGATGGAAATCTCGATCTAAATGCACAACGCTAGGCTTACTTATGGTCTCTGCGCTTGAAGAAGGCACTAAAAATTTCAATTAAATTTAGAGATATTTTGAAGTCAAATTTTATTTTATGAAGTATGAAAATTGTTCTAATTCGCGGTAACTATAGAATAAGTATGGAGAAAATAATAATAAAAAAATAAATATAAAAGTTATTCTTCTGCTTCCAGACTCGAACTTACGTTCCCTAACAAGAAGTCGAAATCAAGATGTCATTCTATCCACCAGGCCACGCATCCCTGAAACAGATCAGCAATCTAAAATTCCGGATACCATTAATCAAGTTCCAAATATGGAAATCTCGATAGAAATGCACAATGCTAAGCTTACAGCTGGTCTCTGCGCATGAGCAAAACACTAAAAATTTCAATTAAATTTAGAGATTTTTTTGAATTCAAATTTCATTTTATGAAGTATGTAAATTGATCTAATTCGCAGTAACTATAGAATAAGTATTTAGAAAAATAATAATAAAAACAATTAATAAAAAAATTATTTTTCGGCTTCCAGACTCGAATGTAGGGTCACCAAAAAAAAGAAGAAATCAAGATGTCATTCTACCCACCATGATAGTTATCTCTCGTACAGCGCAGGGAAAACAATCTAAGTATCCGGATACCACTAATCGAGTTCCAAATATGATGGAAATCTCGATATAAATGCACAATGCTAAGCTTACGGATGGTTTCTGCGCAAGTGCAAGACACTTTAAATTTCAATTAAATTTAGTGAAATTTTGAAATCAAATTTTATTTTAGGAAGTATGAAAATTGATCGAATTCCTAGTAACTATAGAATAAGTATTGAGAAAAAAAAATAATGAATAAAAAAAATCATTTGATGGCTTCCAGACTCGAACGTAAGTTCACAGAAAAAAGGAAAGAAAATGAACAAGCCATTCTGCCTACCAGACCACGCATAACGCGAAAAATGTACCAATCTAAGAATCTAAATACCATTTATTAAATTCTATATGTTTTGAAAATCGATCAAAATACGTAATGCTAAGCTTACAGATGATCTCGGCGCATGTGCAGGACATTTAAAATTTGAATTAATTTTAGATATATTTTGAAGTCAAATTTTGTTTTGGGATGTATTTGTTTGATCGAATTCGTAGTAACTATAAAATAAGTTTAGAAAAAATTAATAAATGAAAATAAATTAAAAAATTTTTCTTCGGCTTCGAGACTCGAACTTAAAATCACGATAAATGAGAAAAAAACCATCTTGTCATTCTACCCACCACGCCACATATTCCAGTAAACGTGCAGCAGAGTAAGATTCTGAATAAATTTCAATAATTTTATACATTTTTTGAAATTAAATTTAATTTTAGAATGCATGAAAATTGATAGAATTTGTGGTAACTATAGAATAAGTATGGAGAAAAATAACTATTAAGAAAAATAAATTAATAAAAATTATGAATAAAAAAATTATTATTCGGCCTCGAGACTCGAACCTAAGTTTACCAAAAAGGACCGAAAACCAACTCGTCATTCTACACACCAGGCCTCTCAACCCTCGAATTCGTAGTAACGACAGAATAAGTATGGAGAAAAGTAATAATAAAAAAATAAATAAAAATAACGAATTAAAAAAATATTCTTCGGTATCCAGACCCGAACTTAAGTTCACCAAAAAGAAGCGGAAAACCGCATGGCAACCTACGCACCAGACCACGGATCCCTCAAACAGCGCAGCAGTCTGATTCTGAAAAACATTAATCAAGTTACAAATGCGATGGAAATCTGGATCTAAATGCACAATGCTACGCGTATGGATGTTCTCTGCGCATGAGCAGGACACTAAAAATTTCAATTAAATTTAGAGATATTTTGAAGTCAAATTTTTTTAGGAAGTATGAAAATTGATCGAATTCGTGGTAATTATAGAATAACTATGGAGAAAATAAAAACAAATAAATGAATGAGAAAAATGATGTTCGGGATCAAGTCTAGAACTGAAGACCACCGAAACGGAGGGGAAATGAACATGTCATTCTACCCACCAGGCCACGCACCTCTCGAATAACGGGGCAGTCTAAGAATCTGAATACCATTAATCTCGTTTCAAATATGGAAATCTCGATCTAAATACACAAACAAAGCGTAAGGATGATCTCTGCGCACGTGCAAGACATTGGCATTTAAAATTTCATTTAAATTTTTTGATATTTTGATGTTAGATTTTATTTTAGGAAGAATGACAGCGGAACGAATTTTTTCGTAACTGTGGAATAAGTATGGAGAAAAATAATAAATAAAAAGATTGAATAAAAAAAAAACATTCTCCGGCTTCCAGATTCGAACTGAACACCACCAAAACACAGGGGAAATCAACATGCAATTCTATCCACCAGGCGCCGTATTCCTTGAACAATACAGCAGTTGAAATTTCTGAATACAATTGATCAAGTTCCAGACATGATGGAAAACGATCGGAATCCGAAAAATATTTTTTTTATTATATTTATTTATTATTTTTCTCCACACTTATTCTATAGTTACTACGAATTCCTCGAATTTTCATGCTTCTTAAAAAAAAATATGACATCCAAATATGTATGCATTAAATTGTAATTTTAAATGTCGATGTCTTGCACATGCGCAGAGATCACCCGGACGTTAAGCATTGTGCATTTAGATTCAGATGAAACTTGATAAATGGTTATCCGAAAGTAAAAGTGCTGTGTTGTTCGAGGGATGCGTTGCCTGGTAGATGGAATGAAATGTTGATTTATCCTTCTTTTTGGTGGTAGTAAATTCGAGTCTGGAAGCCGACGAATAAATATTTTTTTTTCATAATTAATTTTTTTTACTCATTATTTTTTTCCATACTTATTCTAGAGTTACTTCGAATTCGATCAATTTTCAAACTCCATAAAATAAAATTTAACTTCAACATATCTCTAAATTTAATTCAAATCTTTAGTGTCTTGTTCATGTGCAGAGACCATCCGTAAGCTTAGCATTGTGCATTTAGATCGACATTTCCATCACATTTGGAACTTGATTAATGGTTTTCAGACTCTTAGACTGCTGCGCTGTTCGGCGGATGTAATTTCGTAGTGGATACTATGAATCATTAATATCGACTCCTTTTCGGTTGTCTTAAGTTCGAGGCTGGGAGCCGACGAATAATTTTTTTATTTATAATTTTTATCCGTACTTATTCTACAGTTACCACGAATTCGATCAATTTTCATACTTCATAAAATAAAATTTGACATCAAAATATCTCTAAATTTAAGTCAAATGTTTAGTGTCTTGCTCATGCGCAGAGACCATCCGTACGCATAGCCTTGTGTATTTAGATCGAGATTTCCATCACATTTGTAACTTGATTTATGGTTTTCAGATTCTTAGACTGCTGCACTGTTCGAGGGATTTAATTTCGTAGTGGATACTATGAATCATTAATATCGACTCCTTTTCGGTTGTCTTAAGTTCGAGTCTGGAAGCCGACGAATGATTATTTTTATTTATTATTTTTCTCCATGCTTATTCTATAGTTACTACGATTTCGCTCAATTATAATACTTTCTGAAATTAAATTTACTTCCAAATGTGTATAAATTTAATTGAAATCTTCATTGTCGATGTCTTGCACATGCGCAGAGATCATCTGTACGTTTACTATTGTGCATTTAGATCCAGATTTCCATCACATTTGAAACCTGACGAATGCTTTTTAGAATCTTTGACTGCCGTTGTTGTTTGAGGGTTGTGTGGCCTGTTGGATACAATGACATTTTGATTTCCTCTAATTTTTGGTGGTCTTAAGTTCGAGTTTGGAAGCCGACAAATAATTTTTACATCCATTATTTTTATATATTTTATTTCTCCATACTTATTTTATAGTTACTACGAATTCGGTCAATTTTCATACTTCGTAAAATAAAATTTTACTACAAAAGATCTATAAATTTAATTGAAATTTTAAGTGTTGATGTCTTGCACATGCGCCGAAATCATTCGTACTCAGCATTTTGTATTTACATCCAGTGTTCCATCTAATTTGAAACTTGATTAATGGTATTTGGAATCTGAGACTGCTGTGTTGTTCGTGGGGTGCGTGGTCTGTTGTATAGAATGACGTGTTGATTTCTACTCCTTTTTGGAGCTCTGATGTTCGACTCCGGAAGCCAACAAATTATTTTTTATTCAATATTTTTCTCCATACTTATTCTATAGTTACTACGAATTCGGTCAGTTTTCATACTTGCTAAAATAATATTTGACGTCAAAATATGTTTACATTTTATTAGAATTTTAAGTGCCGATGTCTTTCAGATACGCAGAGATTATCCATAAGCTTAACATTGTGCATTTTATTTATCGCATACCAGGGATTAATCACCGAAAAACGCGTCCATTGCACATTTTGCCGACCAATTAGGGGCAGTTTGTCGATTTGTACACGAAATTATCAATTATGTCTGCAAATTTGAAGAATTGGTGCGCATATTTTTGGAGCTAATTAAGAGGTGTGCTGTCTTGTGACCAGCTTGTATTTACACCATCGCTTATATTTATAGGAGATGCTAAGCAAAAACCTATCTGATTAAGTATTAAATTAGTTTTTAGATGGTAGGTGCACATAGAATTGCCGACTGCACATAACTCCTACCATTTGTGAAAATTAAATCGAATATGCCTTTTGCCCACATTTGCGACTTACTTTCTCAGGTTCGTTATGTCTGTGACAGAAAAAATAATCTAAAAAGAATTGGTTCTAAAAAATATTTTTCGTTTTACCAAACGCAAAGTAGGAACTTCTTGGCTTAGTACCGAATCATTGCTCAAAATAAAAGATCTTTATCACTACTAGTCAAGATTACAAATTTTTTACAAGAAGCTAATATCGTCATTGAGAATGAGTTTAAATAAATCGCACCAGAGAAAATTGCTATATATTATATATCTGTTTTATTAAGTACTAGCCGCCTTTGGCGACCAGCCGGTTCGCCAGTATTACCGCTCGCTACAATTTTCAATTAAATATTTTAAGTAACTGGTCTCTTAACAGATTCTCAAACAAAACATTTTTAGTTTTCAAATTTTGATAGTCATACCAAACTTATACTTTTTAGATCGTTTCGTTCAATTTAGTATATACATTTTGCTAATTTGTTGCCATTTCCGGTAAAACTTCAACTTTAATTTAAAATGTAAATGACGAAATTGCAATTAATATTTAGATATTTTTTAATAAAACCAAGCGCTTTATTTTATTTATCATCTTTATTGTTATTAATTAATTATTATTATTATTATTGAATATGAGTATTGCAAACAGAATCGCTCGGTAATAAACATAATTCCTTAGAGTTACAAAAGATACTTCAAAAGTTTGATTCAAAAAATGATGACATAAGTCTTTACTTGGTCATATTTGAGCGCCAAGCTAAGCGGCTAAAGATTGATAGAACAGATTGGGTCACCCAATTAATGCCACTTCTTCCGTCAGATGTTGTTCAGATAATAGCAAGGGAACCTGAAGAGGAATCAAACGTTTACGAGTATGTTAAGGAATTACTCTTACGACGATTTAAGTTGAGTGCAGAAACCTTTCGATTGCGGTTTGTACAACATCAAAAGAGAATGGAAAGTTCATGGAGGGATCTGGCCTTTGAATTGAGAAGCTTCTTGGAGGAGTGGTTGGATGGTGTTAACGTAAAGGATTTCGACTCGTTGAAGGATCTTATGGTTGTAGATCAAATGAAAAGAAGAGTTGGAAATGAAGTTCGGGAACATTTTGTTGACACATGGACAAAACTTTCGTCTTCATCTAAGTTAGCCGACCTCCTCGATGATTACGACGGTGTAAGGAGAAGCTCAAAAGCTGGACATTTTCCTAGTAATGACAGGAAACGAATCAACGGAAATTTTGAAAAGAAACCTATTATCCATGACAAAAATGCAGGAAACACCGATTATAAGAGACCGAGTAGTCCTCGGAAATGGAAGCAAGAACGTTCCGATCGGCGGCAATGTTTTGAGTGCGGATCATCGCATCATTTAAGAGCCCAATGCCCAAAGCTAGCTGAGGAAAAGAATTTCTCAAGGATTAACCGCGTGACAAGACGTTTGGTAGAAACGACAAGCGAGAAAAATGGATCACAAAGATTTACAGAGAATGTTACTGAAAATCAGACGGATGAAGGTACGATTCTCACAACACAGTTAAAGGCACCAGAAAAAGAAACTACACGAATCATTCCTCTACAGAAAATACCAGTGAAAATTGAAGACAATACATTTGAAGGTATCGTGGATACAGGTGCTGAAATCACCGTCATCAGACACGATCTAATTGATTCTTGCTCTAAACAAGGAGAGGGCAGCATAAAAATTATATCAGCCTTTGGAGAAGAAGAACTTGCCCCATTAGTTACCATCAATGTAAAAATTAATGATGGGAGGCATGGTAATGTTCCTGTTACTTGTGCAGCATCGAGGAAACTAGTAAGCGACATGCTGATCTCCTCGACTACATACGAAGCATTATGTTAGAAAATAGAGGCACATACATTACCCATGAGAAATAATGTCGATTCGGAGTAACCTGTCCATGAAGAACCAAATCAAGGAGAAGAAAATTCATTGGAGGAGAAAAACTGTTTCTCAAAGATACAAAAAGGAGATGACTCTCTGAAGATGGTATGGGCATTTGGTAATTCCCAACAGAATGGTTATTCAGTTGAAGATGGCATCTTATTGCACTCTGAATGGGTATGTGGAGAAAAGGTTCTGGTTTTGGATTCAGCTTCTTCTCATAAGCTGTTAAAGAAATGGATCGGGCCAGTGAGTATCGTTGCTTTTACAAGACCCCATTCAGTACTCGTCAAGATGGAAGATGGTACGAATAAAGAGATCCATGTCAGTAAAATTCGACCATACATAGCACGACTTGAGCAAGTCGGAGTAATATATGACCAAGACGATGAATTTGGAGAAATATTTCCTGCCCCAACTAATTACAATCAGAAAAGCAAAATCAGTCGTGATATAAGAACGCAAATTTATGGTCAAGGAGAGGAGTTATCGTTGCAACAAAAAGCTGAGCTGGTTGATATCCTATCTAAGTACACAGGCAGTTTCAGTAAGTTTCCTGGGAAAGCTAAGGTGCCAGGACATAACATTAAGGTAACCGATGACTGTGTCCCCAAGCGTTTAGCGCCATGTCGTGTCCCAATTATTTTGCAAGGGGAAGTCGAACGCCAAGTTCAAGAACTTTTAGAGTCAGGACTCATCGAACATAGCGAGAGTGACTGGGCACATCCCGTAGTGTGCGTTGCTAAGAAAAACGGTAGTATCAGACTGTGCGTGGACTACCGTCAGCTGAATAAATATACGATTTCAGACGCCTATCCAATGAAACTGGTCACTGAACTATTGTATGAAATTGGAAAAGCTAATTTTATATCCATATTAGATCTCACCAAAGGATATTGACAAATTCCCATGAAGCCTGAAGCGAAACATTATACCGCTTTTATCACTCATTCTGGGTTGTACCAGTGGAATGTGATGCCATTCGGTATGAAAAATGCAGGAAGCACATTCCAAAGAAGCATGGACAAGATCCTCTCAAAGCATCGAGAGTATTGTCGTACATATATTGATGATGTCGCCATTTTCTCCAAAAGCTGGGAAGAGCATAAAAAGCACATTATGGAAGTATTTCGTACGCTTCAAGAGTCCGACCTTACCATAAATCTAGAAAAGTGTGAGTTTGGCAAGAAAGAAGTGAAATTTCTTGGCCACATCGTCGGATCAGGAAGGCACTCCCCAGATCCCGAGAAAATTGAAGCCATAAAAAAATTATTGAGACCTACAAATAAGAAAGAAGTACGTAGTTTGCTAGGACTTGCAAATTATTACAGGGACTATATCCCAAACTTTTCTTCATTAGTATTACCACTAACAAACCTCACCAAGAAAAGCGTACCCAACAAAATTCCATGGGCCAAAGAACAAGAGCAAGAATTCCAAACCTTAAAAGAAGAATTAGTCAAGATGCCTTCATTATACACTCCACAACTGGACAAACCATTCCAGTTATACACGGATGCCTCAGCAACAGCCGTCGGAGCTTGCTTAGCTCAGATAGGTGATGAGGAAGGAAAATCCCATTGCATTTTTCAGCAAGAAATTGATTGCAACTCAAACACGGAGGGCTACTATCGAGAGAGAAGCCTACGCCGTACTGGAGGCCTTGAAGAAATACGACACATGGATATTTGGTGTTCGTGTTCAAGTTATCTCCGACCACAACCCTTTGACGTATCTCACTCAGCAAACGCCTCATAGCGCAAAACTTACACGATGATCGTTAGCCTTACAGAGATACGATGTGACAATATCATATCGAAAGGGGAGCAAACATTGCAATGCAGATTCTCTATCTAGATTGCCATTGCAGCAGTAGGGAAAAAAACTTTCAAGAAATGTACGAAAGCATTCGTGCATATGTTCCATAATCTGTTTTGTTACTTTTATCACCAATTTTGTGCATATGTATATATATATGTGTGTGTATATATATATATATACACATATTTGTTTGTCTTTATATTTTGAATTTGTGTATGTGTTATTTCCTTTCTTTGGGAATTGCATATCAGTTGCTCTCCCACCTCTTTCCTGTTCCTGTCCTAGTTGTAGCGATCAAATACTGCTTGGAACTTTGCTTCATTTCAGGATCAATCTTTTACCGTGGGAGATGATGATCAGGGAGAAGAAACCCGTCCAGTTCTCAAGACGCAACATTGTCTCTAAGGTGACAATGTGCTTCTCCAAGGGGGAAAGCCCGCTCCTCCGCTCCCAACGACGAAGGTTGCAAACCAGTCAAGAGGGGAAAGGTCACGTGGTATCCGAGGGGGAAAAACCCGGAGGGAGACGGAACAGGAAGTGGATCAGACAGAGAAGGACGAGGGACGACGAGCGAAGGTGGTGTGGTTCGTCATGAACGAAAGAGACTTGATTCATTTTTATGTTTTATATTTTAATCCATTACTGTAAATATGTAAATAATACAATAATCTAGAATACGATGGGTTCCTGTATTTATTTATACACAATCATCACGATTGAATCGGACGATTATTAAAATTGAACTGGATATAAAATGGTCACTCAGACCTAAACATAGAACAGGCGCCGGCCGTTGTTGGAATAGCTAGGAGAAATACGCGTTGGAAGAGCAAAGGAACTTTACTACGAGGAAGATAAATAATTTCAAGTCATTTCAGAAATACAAAATTATCTTTTATGTATGAAAAAAGGACATTTATTTCATCTGAAAAATTCAAGGGTATGATGGATTTATTATCATATATACCTCCTGTCCATCATGACCATGCATAAATATGTAGTTTAGAATTTATTCTAACGATCTGTTACTTACTCAGTCTTTTGTTGAAATAATTTTATTTATCGTCTTATAACGATACCCATTTAGGACGTTTTGAAAAACATCAAATTTTCAAAACAAAACACAATTTGAATGTAATTACTGTCACACAACTTTTTGCGCATATACAAGGTTGTCAAAATTGGAGACTATATAAGAGTAGGTGGCCCCTACTCTGCCACTCTCTATACAGGGAACTACTCAGTGTAAAGGCTCTAAAAAAGTTAACACACTATTCAAGAATGGGGAAACGAATTACGGGAAAATAAAAACTAGTTCTAGAAACATTGATAGATGGCGCTGTGCAACAGAAAATTTGCTAAAAAGACACAAATAATCACGAAACACACATATGCACACACAAGCTGTACGGAATTTTTCCTTTCTAATATCTATTGCTCATATAAAAAAAAATATTATAAAAAGTGAAGCCCCTGAAACTGTCATTGTAACTGCAATTTTCCACTGAAAGCATTAAAATTTGCACAAACCCTTGGTTTACTGCTATTGATATAGGCATAAAAGTAATAAAGCTGGGAAAATGTCATTCTTATCAGCGATGATTTCGAGCTTTTTTGAAAAGTTATTTCTTGAAAACAAAGGAAATGCTACAACTGCACTTCAAGAGTTTCGTCGATTTAAGAATTTTCTCAAAGACGCAGAACATGCTCGAAAATTTTGTTGCACCATAAATAGAACAGCGCCAATGTCTTTGTTCAGTTACTTTGTATGCAAGATGAAGCGCCCCCACACATTGGATTCTGTGTACCGCAGTTTCTTCGGCAACATTTTACTAAAGATAAAGTACCCTAGAAGCACACATATATTGTAAATATTATATGATATTAAACAATATTGGCAATATTGAATAATATTGTTGAATATTAAATTATATATTATAACATCTCGCAATATTGTAAAAGGGGATGTGGTGCTTGGGAATTTAATCGTGCCTTTCCGTCAACCTAACAATCTCGTTCTACACATCTTAATCCCTGTGATTTTTAGCTTTGGGGATACTTAAAAAAATCTTGTTTACCGAGGACGTCTGGTAACCTTGGCAGATTTGAAAGACAGTATCACTCTGCATTTGAGAAGCCTCTCAATCGACCAATTACAATTCACAGTTGAACAAGCTATCACAGAATGCAGATTTTACATCTGGAAGAAAGGAACCATATTGAGCAGTTTCCCTTGCATCGACAAAGTCCTTATGATTGAATGTTTAATATGTTCGTAAAAAAATGTTACAAATGAGTATTTAGAGTCTTTCCAACATTTTTGTTGCACAGCGCCATCTATCGGTGTTTATGGAAATAATTGTTTTTTTCGCGTAATCAGTTTCTCCAAGTCGTGACTAGTTTGTTCAATAATTTTGGAGCCTTTACATTGAATAGTTCGTTGAATAGAGAGCTAAGAGTATGGGTATTTAAATTTTGACCACTTTGTACATCACTAGCCCGGACAAAACTGTTTGGCAATTAATGGGTTAAAATCAAGCTGCATGATATTCATTAGATTTTATGACATGCAATAGCTTCCAGAATATTACACTAATAGAACTTGTGATCGAATATTTGTTACCTTCAACTACCGCAGCGCATCATAAGCAATGTTTATTATCTAAATATTAATTTCACATTCAGTTTGATTGGCACTCGGGATAAAGACTTCTAGAGTCTGTTGTATCTTTGTTAATTAGAGAAGGACTTTAAATATCGCTAGTACGATAAACTCCAATTTTTCTAAGAATATCACTTAAATAACTATTAGGGTATTCCCGATGGTGCTTCTATTGCATATACGGCATCAGTACAACCAACGAGAGAATGAATCACTACTGACGCAAGATATAGCAATTTACGACTCTAATGGCCTTTCCCCTGATTCGAAAATCTGAATTCTTTCTTTATACACCATACTAAAATCTTCATTGGATGAAGCAGAAATGCGCAAGCAAGTTGATGTCATAACTTTCATATCTTCCCGCTAGTGTGGTGTGGAAGTTTGGAGAGAGGATTGCCAGGTCAGCTGTCGTCCTCGTCATTTGACCGCTGTTCAAAATTACGCGGTCAGTCCCCAAAATAGCAATAGTGTTACTTTAAAAAGGGTCGTTAATATGATTAAACTACTAAATTAAACCTCTCTAGTAAATAATAAAGAAAAACCCATTAAATATAGGTATTATATGTATTTAGACCTAGCATTAAAGCTTTTACAATGAATTTATTATAATATATTTCAACCAATTGAGATCTTTCATTTTTTTCTTTAATTTGTGAATCTCACGGATGAATCTAATTAAAAAAGGTAAGTAAAAATATTATAGTTTTTGTTTCAATTGTATCACGTTGTTGAAATTCAATTTTAAAACGGAAATGTTAAAATTTAAAATGCATATATCAAATGTTATGTATTTTTTACATGCTCTATAAGAATTCTTGTTAGAAAAATATCCAAAAATCCAAACAATTGAGAATTTATCGTGATAATAATAAAATGACGCCGAACAAATAAAATTTTTTAATTAGCTCAATTGCTTGGATCAGATTTTAGCAGAAGTAAATTCTTATGTTAAATGAATATTAAAAACTATAGAATTAGGAGAATCAGATTTCATACTTATAAAATATTCTCACCTTTACATAAAGCCTCATTACACTCAACATAAATGCTTATTAATGTTGTTGTATAACGTTGAAATTTAGGAAATTCCCATCGACAAATATTCGCAGTGTATTCTAAATCAGAAAGCAACTTTATATGAAAATGATTAAAAGCGAAATGCTCTCTTATTCTATATTATACATTAAGTATTCTCCAGAATAAAGAAAAAAAAATTAATTTAAAATAATTCTTAAGATTAAAAAAATTTCATTTAAGAATGCATACCCAGGAAATGAAGAAATTATACATGATGAGTGAAATTTTAAGCATGTTGTTAAATTAAAATTAAGTTGTTTCAACCAAAAAAAGTTCTTTTTATCCCTCCACCAGAACAACACATGAAACGTACATGTATAAAAAAATATAATAAAATTAATCTAAAATATGTATATCATCATTTTTTCCATTTTCTATTCATTTTTCGATTTTTTAGTCATTTCCTCGCTAGCTACCGTCATGAATGGTGGCGATTTGGAGGATGGTGGGAGCAAGCGCTTTTGCGCCGATACCCAAGATGGAATGCAAATAGACCGTCAGGAAAATGATCAATTACTCAGGATGCACCTGCCTGCCAGACATGTGCACAGAAAAGTTTCACAGAAATGGCCCTTTTTGGCATTCAAATGGAGGTTGATGTATTAAACAAGGCGATGAAAAATTGAATAAAGAATCCGAACCTGCCCCAAGATCACCCTACCTTACCGGACATAGACGCCAAACGAGCTGACACCATCTCAAGACTGGAGGAAGCTCAAGGTAATCTTTCTCTTTGTAACTGTCAGGATGCAAAATGTAACAAAGCTTTAAATCCCCCAACTTTCCTTAAAGCGTAAGTCAACGAACAGTTTCAATCCCCTACTAAACGGAAAACGCCAAGAAAACTTCCCAAAATTGCAACTAAGAATTTACTACTAAAAATAGATTTTCACCTAGTGAAAATGTAAAAAAGCGCGAAACCGGAGCTATGCCCACTAAAGTCCCATCCATAATGTTTAGATACGCTAACAAGTATCAAACTATGTTAACTGATATTCAAAAAGTCTGTGGCCCTACAAAAAATAAATGTTATAACGGATTCATTAAAATTTTCTCTAATTCTATTAAACAACACCAAAAAATTCAATCTTTTGCAACATCTCAGGAATATGATTAATATATCATTAAACCAAGGAGCAAACGTCCAGTCAAGGTAGTCATCAAAGGTCTCCCTATTGATCATGAATTAGAAGATATTTTTTGCATACATTAAAAATGAACGCGGGTTTCCAGTCACCAAGGTAGTTCAACTTACACAAACTAGATCAAAGAGGGCGCTGCCGTTTTTTCCAGTCGAACTGGAACTCAATGATGAAACCAATAGTATTTACAACGTCAATAGCATCAATTATCTTCGCTTTTTCATTGAGCCATATCGTGCTCGCAATTTGACAAGGCAGTGTTTTAAATGTAATTATTTTCACCACAGTGCATACTGCTGCAGCTTCAAGCCACGTGTTCTTAAATGCGACGATACTCTTGAGACCAATGCTTGCGAAATCAAGGAGCGCATTGAAATCCCGAAATGTGTCAATTGTGGCAAAAGGGGGCATGTTGCTTCTTACAGAGGATGCGAGGCGTTCTCCAAGACGAACCCCCCCCCCCCCCAACAAAATTGCAACAACATGACTAACCAGCGCAGAGCTACCTTCAATAATAATCAGGCTACTATTGTTGAAAATACATGTTTCGCTGATCTTTTTAAACCTGCTAAAGCCCGACAGATGGCGCCACGAAACAAGCCTAATGTTGACAAGGAAAACTTCTACCCTCAATTTCATGAATTCTATTGATTTTAAGGAACTCATCGAAGGTATGAAGGAAATTAAAAAGCTTTTGAATGAATTTCCTAACCTCTTAATACAAATTAGAAAACTTAAAATTGCTAAAACATCAGTCGACAAGGTTTTAATTCCTTCTGAATTTTTTTGCTAGTCTGATCAATTCCTCCGATAAATAACATTCAAGTGTAACAGCCTGCGTATTGTTTTCTGGAATGCAAATGGCATTTCAAACCAAATTAATTATTTTCGCTCCTTTGTAAATAAGTATAACCCCGATATAATTCTTATTCAAGAAACTGACCTTAGACCGGAAAGAAAGATTTTTCTGGCAAATTACCACTAGTACTATAGTTACAGGATTGACAATACTGGTAGTGGTACTGCAATTCTAAATGGTATCCCCCCATCATGAGATGATTTCTCCTACGTTGTATTATGTTGAAACCACGGTGGATGCCTTGGACATTAAAAATGATCCAATTACTCCTACTTCTATTTACATCCCCCCCTGGTTCTGATGATTCTCTCTTTACTTTTGACATTGAAAACTTGCTACAAATCAGTTCTAACCAAATTATTTGAGGCGATTTTAACGCCCATTATATCAGTTGGGGTTTTCAAAATAATAATGCGCGTGGTAACTCATATTCTTTTGCATTGCATGCAGGTTTAGAAATTTTAGCTCCTTGCTCCCCCACTAGATATGGTGTTTATTCTGCCAGTACAATAGATATTGCAATAGTTAAAGACTTTCTTTCCCCATACGAAATAGTTTCTATCCTTGAACTCAGCTCAGATCATAATCCAGATCTTCTTAGCTTTTTACTTAAATACTCACTGCCAGACAGCAATAGAAAAGTTGCCACTAATTGGACCAATTTTAAACATATACTGTCTTCTGCTAGCTTCGATCAAATTTGGATCCACAAACTCCTGAGCAACTTGACGAAATTGTTGACTATTTTGAAAAAAGAATTATTGATGCCAAAGTTGCTGCCTCGAAACTCCTGAAATTTAATCAAAATTATATAGGCCCAAAAATTCGTTATCTTCGAAAAGAAAGAAATTTTGCGAGAAAGGTCTTTCAAAACACTAGAAACCCAGTCTTCAAGAGAATTATGAGTAAACTCAATAAAACTATCCAAATACTTAACTAAAAAACGGAGCAAAATGAATTTATTAATAAACTTGTTAATGCTAACACATAATGATGGCACCTTTTGGAATTTTGTCTTATCCTTTAAAAAGAAAACGCAAAAAATTTCCGCTCTTAAAGGCCCTACTAGTATTTTGAATACTGACATTAATAAAGTAAACTGCTTGGCTAACAGCCTTGAGACCCATTTTCAATTAAATAATCTTAAGCATGATACAAAGATGTGTGGTGAATAGCATATAAGTCAGTTAACAACTCTTCTACCCAAATGATCATTTTAGCGGAATTGTTTAGTTACTGGACTGCTAACCGAAAGGTCCCAGGTGCTATCCTAGCGCATTCGCGTACCGCCTCAGATGCTTGTAAATAACTCAGTCAAAGACTTTCAGAATAGTCTTCCTAATTAATTTCATGATGTTATTCTACCATCTATCACTGAAATTTCTGATTGCATTAAGAATCTTAACATCAACAAAATCCCTGGCTTAGATGGTATTATTAACAAAGTTATTCGTAATCTCCCCCCAAATTTAATTTCTATGCTCCACCTTATCATCTTTAAAATCATGGTCATTGGTCACTTTCCTACAAAATGGAAAACAGCTGTTGTTGCATCCATTCTCAAACCGGACAAAGATCCCACAGAACCGGTCAGTTATAGGCCCATTTCGCTACTTCCCTCCGTTAGTAAAATTGCTGAGCACATCATTTTAAACAGGCTAAACAAATTTCTAGAAGACAACAACATCCTCTGTCTGGAACAATTTGAGTTTAGGAATAACCTCTCGACGACTCATCAACTTGTCAGGGTAGTTGAATATGTCGAAGAGGGTTTTGCTAATAATCAAAAGACTGCCGTTGTTTTCCTAGATATTCAGAAAGCCTTTGACAGAGTTTGGCAAGAAGGCCTTATTTACAAGCTTATTACTTATAATATCCCTCATTATATTATCAAAATTATTATATCCTATTTAAACAACAGATTCTTTTGTGTTCGCGTTAACAATAATCTTTCCGACATAAAACATATTAAAGCAGGTTTGCCCAAGGCTCCAAAATTGGTCCTATCCTTTTTTCAATCTACATTAACGATATTTTAAAACAGTTTAATACTATGCTTTGCATGTATGCCGACGACACTGCAATACTAGCCAGAAATAAAAATCCAAATTTCATCTCAATACTCTTACACGACATCTTAAAACCCTTGAAGACTGGTTCACTAAATGGAAAATGGAAATCAATCCGAGTAAAACTGAAGCAATTATGTTCACCAAAAATCAGGTTTACAAGGATTTCCGCCCAGTTAAAATTAAAAATCAAATTATCCCGTGGTCTAAGGAATGTAAATATTTAGGAGTTATTTTAGACAATAAACTTTCTTGGAAACCCCACTTTATTTATGTTAAAAACAAGTTTCGAGACCTAACTCGTAAATTTTATCCCCAAATTTCTCGAAACTCTAAAATGAATAGGGACAACAAAATACTTATTTACACTGCTTATCTGCGTCCAAACGTACACATGTCCGGTTTGGGGTTAAGCTGCGAAGTGAAACTTAAGAATTATTGAAATTCTACAAAACAATCATATTAAAAGATTCTGGAATTGTCACTGGTAAATGCCTAACACAAACATGTACAAAGCTCTGGATTACCCACCACTTAAGAAATTTATTAAAAAACTTGCGACAAAATATTTTAAGAATCTTGATTTTCACGATAATGAAGCAGTTATTGCTATTCCTATTACATAAGCGACTTCCTTGGACTTTTTTCGAAGATGATCACGGCAAATATTGAAAGCAAGGTTTACGAGAAAAGTCTATTCATTTACCGGAGATTAAGTCCCAACCCTAGGGGCTAGGCGTTCCGTTAAACATATCATTAATCTGAAATATGCATATCATTCAACAATTTGTTGCGAAAAATCTCACACTTCCTGAGAACATTTCTTCCGTGCTTTGTTATTTGTGATGTCTTCCAGGTGGCGCTATTAGTTGTTTCAATTTTTCAATCCTTGGTTGTGCTCACATGTGTAATGTTTTTGTTTCACACGGGCATTCGGATTACCTACATTTTCAAACGCATTTGACACATACATAATCGAATGTGATGATTAATAAAAAAACTTATCTGTATTTAGATGATTTTTTTATATTTACGATTGATTATGCACTTATATTATCTTCTTTACTTATAATTAAAGTAAATATTTAAATATTCATGAAATGGCTAGAAATTTAAAAGCATACAACATTTTGTTTCGACAATCATTTACGAAAATATAGTTGTGCAAAGTTTACTCCATTTTAAAGCTAGGATAAAATCACTTTATAAAAATGCAGGCTTTGTTATTATATAATTTTCTTTCTTAACAAATTTTTGAATAAATTTTCATGTGTAATTTGAACAATATTTTTGTTTAAAATTTATTTCATCTATGCTTTGTTTATTTTTATGTAAAATATTGCAATTTTTCAGGAAATGTTATCATCATAATTATCATAATAAAATTTGCAATCTTTTATAGCATAGTCTGGTTTTATTTGTATGTTTAAACCTATAGTACATAGAATATATATATATATATATATATAATAAAGTACAATAATGATCGATCACAAGTGAGTTATTTTAAGATAACCAGAAGGTTATTAATATTTCAAATCATTCGAATTTTGTAACCATATAGCTGCAATTGCCCCTAATTTTGATCATTCTTGGTTTCACATTATTAACAAAGCATAATTATTAACAAATGTAAATGCTAACTTTTATTCGATATCTTGGATAGTTTTGTTAATAACATTCATAGTATATATATTTGTTCTTATATTTTTATGGATTTATTTTAATGTCAAAAGTGTGTCAATGTTATTCATTTATGAACAAGTTATAAAATTTACTGATGAATATATATATATACACATTTATTTTTAAAGGTATTTGTATTATCATATAATTTTTTTGCATGCAACATTATTGTATGGTTGCTGACCATTTCATGAAATTGCATATCATATGACCAAATTACATTTTTGTAATAAAATGCACATAAAGTTTTCGTAAGAAATTTTGGTACAGTTTGATTTCCATGACTAC
This sequence comes from Argiope aurantia, assembly GCA_026543865.1. Classification (NCBI taxonomy): domain Eukaryota; kingdom Metazoa; phylum Arthropoda; class Arachnida; order Araneae; family Araneidae; genus Argiope; species Argiope aurantia. The sequence goes on along the minus strand of JAPMOR010075478.1, from coordinate 2,398,860 downwards.
CACAATAAATTGACAAATCATGTAAAAAAGTAAAAAAGATAGCCGAATTAAGAGCAACTATTTACACTTTCACTTTGGCTTTGTAGCTTTGCATTTTTTTGGGCGTGGTTTTGATAGCGTTCGCTGTGGAAATCAAGATGTTTCGAAAAATTTTTACTGATGATATTCATCATAATTTTCGTGTTACTGCAGTTTAACACAAATTGAATGTTTTAAATTAGCCGCAGGATCATAAATAGAGTTCTTATGTATGCGATAAGGCTTCTACTGATTGCATACATACTTCATTTTACTTGTAGAATATATACTTCTTGCTGAGTCACTGTAAAGATATGTAGAATAACTTTATTTCATAAAAATTAAGTGCATTCTGACAATATTAAACTTGAAATTAAGCCTAATAATTTTTATATAATCTAATTTTAATGCAGTCAAACAAAACATCTACTTAACATCCTCTTAAGCTATTGCTTAAGAAAGGACATATTTTATATGCAATGCAAATTTGTTGAATTCTAGAAAATAAACGGAGAAGTTGCTAAACAATACTCAACTGACCTAAAATATTAATAATTTTCATAGCACAAATTACTTTTCATCATTTCGCTTTCAATTCATATTCACATTGCTGGTGAAAAAACAATTCTCATTCAATAATAGATCTATAAACTATATGGACCTTCATTAATCCTGAAGAAACAAATTTATTAATTGCATCGGGGGAGCATAACTTATATCATTTGATATTTCTCTTCACAATTTACCATACATGGTGATATATTTGTTTTGAGCCTTTGTTGCCCATGTAAGAGTAGACTAAGTTGAATTTAAATTGTGATAAATCAGGCTTATTTTGAAATATTTTTATAACAGAAATCTCAATTTCTATGCAATTTAAACTTATATGAAATGCTCCAAGGATTTTAAATATAATTATAAATATTTTCTATTTTAACATAAAGGATTATATAAAGAAAAAAATATTTTATTCTGATGAGAGAAGTTTTGGAGTCATGTTTTTGCCATTTTACTATGAGAAATCAAAAACACTGTTGTGAAATTTACTACATTTAGAGTGAGTAATTTTTAAATTGTGTTTAAAAACTATTATATGACAAAAATATTTAAAACTTTGTATCCAAGAATATTTCTTTTGTAGTTTCTGTTACTTTTTGGAAAAAAAAATTGTAGTACAAGTAGATATATGGAAGTACTATATGTGTACCTAACTTTCTTGTAATTCTTTAAGCATTTATGCAGGGCATTCTTCACTTTTTAACATTCTAATAAAAGGAAAACAAAAATAATTCATTAGATATTTATCCTTTATTATATTATAATCAACAGATAATACTTTAAAAAACATTACAAATGGATACTATAATAAAATGGAAGGTAAATTAGAAAAAAGTAGATTAAATGAGTGGGCTTGGAACAACTTTTAATAAAAATTTTTATTGTATATAAATTATCATGGAGGAATTATTATGGATTTCAGGATTAGAGAAACTTTTCAGCTATAGAAAAATAAGTATTTTTTGAATAATTAAGGCATTGCAATATTATGCATTTTTTTCCATTAAGATCTTTTACTTCATCATATGATATATACTTACCTATGTAACAATAAAATATTCTGGTACTCTGGTATAGTGGTCACTAGATTTTATCACCAGACAACTGAGATATGTATCACCAAGATGGATGCATTACATAAGATGGAACTTACTGTAATCTTAAGATTGGCAAGTTAGTTCGGGGACTGCTATAATATGCAAGTACCCAATTTTCTTCATTAAAATTGTTGAATAGTTAAATATATCTTCATTTGGATTTTTTTTAAAAAAATAATTTTCTATAGATAATAGTAGCAAAGTAGGCTATTTCAAAGTACTCTTGTAACTTTAACAATTTTTATCAGAGAATATACAAATTAAATGTGCTCACAGTTGTCTATTCTTAATGCATATTTTAATAAATATATGATTTCGTATGCTTTGAATTGTATTTTAATTAAATAAAAATATATTTATTTACATATCAAATTTTTAATAAATTTCATATTTAAAAATGAATTCAGTAATTATATACAAGGCTGGTTAGGCATAGCAATAAGTGTCTAGGTTTTACAATTTTTGAAAGACATTGTGGCTCCAAGTTTTTTTTTTTTCATGCATTATTTCAAGACCCCCTTATGTTCTTGGATTTATTTAATTTATAAAATCACTTTATTTAATTTATAAAACAAAGCTCTTTATTTAATTTATAAACATAAAAGCTTTTATTTTTTCTTTCAATTTATTTATTTTTTGTGACTCATGTGGGTCCACTCTATTCTAAACCCTTCAAAGCAGCTCTATACAGATTTGCTAAGGTTCCTAATAAGAACTTTTGTGTGTGTGCATATGTATAAATTTTCTGACAGTTATCCAAATAAGAAACTATTTTGGAAGTAAACATTTTTAATTCAATAATTTGCTTCTTTTTTCTTTTATAACTTGTTTTGTTTTGTATGCAGGAAAATTCCAATTTATGATCTTGATAACTGACAAAAACAATTTTTTATAGTAAGATTTATTTATGATTTTGTGTTGAAAAAATTTTTAGATTCTGTTTTTATCTTTCTTTTAAATATTTATTTATTCTTGTATATAATAGGTTATTAAAAAATATATAATTAGCAAAAGCTTACAAAAAAAGTCTTGTAAATGCAACAGTTAATAATTTCTTCTTTTGAGGGGAAGCTGCTGAAATTTTTGCTTTTCATCACAGTATGCAACTCATTTATTCAAGTAAAATAGTTCTAGAATTGTAATAAAATCTTTCACAGTTTATATTATTGTATGAGTAATGTTTTGCTTTTAATGACAGGTTGAATTTCCAGAAAAACTAATACTCCTGCATAAACATTTCTGAAGTAGAGGAAAGAATGAAAGAGGGAAATGCACTTTAACTAATTTCATTTAATCTTATATCATTGGTAAGATAAAATTTAAATTTTATAGTTATTTAAAAAGGACTTTATTAGTTATACTTTTTTGAACTTACTACAAAAATTAAGAGAAACTTATTTTAAAATTAAATAAGAACTTACTACAAAAATTAATTTCAAAATTATTTTGCAGTACATATCAGATATTGGCTTTCATTATCACTAACCATGCAACACAACAAATTCTTGAAATAAAACATATGAAATTTTGAAAAAAAAAATCTTTGTCTTGGCTATTATGATTTCTTTATTTTCTTGAAAGAAAGGAGAAAGTCGGTATATAGCCCTTCATCATCCTCAATAATATGCATCAGCTCTTCTAAACAATGTGGTAACATTATTTATTAAGGCAGTGTAAAATCTCTAAATACAAACAATTATTGAAGCACATCAAGCTTGAAAGTGAAAAGACTAATTTCAGAAATTTATTCATCAATACTATGATTCTAATATTTCTCTTTCATTTTGTATCTTCTAATTTGTATAAAAAAACTCTCTATTGATCACTATTCTATGAAAAATCATTGCATCTTTCAAATTTACAAGTGTGGTTTATTAAGGAAGTTAAATGTTTATAAATGTAAATGCAATCAACAATAAGTGCGACTATTAAAAGTTAGGATGTGATCTATATAAATACAACTGAAATTCCATTTTGTTGTTGCATATGAAGATCCAAATAATTGCATAGAATTCTTAAAATACTTCTTTCAAACAATGTGGAGCAGTTTTGGGATAATCAATTAAAGAATTCATTTTTTATTATTATTTAAAAGCTTTTCTTGCTTTATACATGCATAGTATTGTCTCGCCAAACAACATGGCAGCATCTAAGATTTGTGTAGTAATGATATTTAAAATAGCCAAAATATAGGAAAAAGAAATATATGAACAATATTTACTTCACCTTATTGATGCAGAAACTTAATTGATTTAAACCTTATTGGAATGATTTTACATTTAAAAATTGTTTTGAGGCTCCCAGTTATTTAAAAAAATGTTCAAAACTTAGCTATGTATTTTTAAAAGTCAATGGAGATTGAAATTCACTTTTCAAAAATGCTGCTTATCTATCTCATGTTGCAAACTCAAACTTAAGTTATCACTCTTAATTTTCATTTAATTTTGTATTTTTTAAAAATTATGAATAACATAAAAAAATTGGCTTCCTGTGATTTTTTTACGATTGTTTGGAACAGTCTGTAACTCTTTGAAAAACTGAAGTTTCTGAAATTTTGAACTGAGAGCTTATTCTGAAATTCTTCAAAAGAAACTCTTATTGTTGCTAGAATCATGTGCCAAATCATAAACTGGTGCTATTGGTGTGAACTTCATCCTAATGGACGAAAATGCTCAGCCGCATTGAGCTAAGCTTGTACAGGATTGAGGCTTGAAACAAATGGGCTGTCCAATTCAGTTTCCAGAATTAATCCAATAGAGCATCTTCAGGGCTATTTCAGAAGACAGGTGAATGCTTCAGATACTCCTTTGAAGTAATTAAATGATCTTATGCATGAATTGTCTTGTTATATAAATGTTCTTTTCTTTTTCCCATTTCATTATCTGACAACTTAATTGAAAATATGGAAAATTGATGTTATCAATGCATTGCATTTAAGGGTGGACATATTCCTTATTGAAACTCTTATTTATTTTTATGCAGATATCTTTCATCTATTATTTTTCTCTAACAGTTCACTTTATAAGAAGATTGATGTTTAATTATAAATTATGCTTGATGCTAAAATTAAGTAATATTTAATAAATGCTTAATGCTCAAGTATCATAAATTTTATATTAATTTTTATATTAATTTTCCTCCAAGTGAGACAATACCATTGGGGGTACTGGACTAGAGGTGATCGTCCTCTGACTCGTGTCTAAATTACGCTCTGTGGATGAGTGAAGGAATTGTCTGAATGAAGTCCGCCCCATAAAAAGGGCTGTGACGCATGGTAGCTAAGGCGTGCACTTGACACTAGATGGCGCTGTTGAAACAATAGACACTAAAACTCGGCTTAAAATCGCTGACTTCGTCTGCGGGCTTGTCTATGACAAGTGACATAAGCAGCAACATTAATATGTTCACATTATTACCAATGATGTAAAAGATATATTGAGAATATTGAAAAGTGCAAGTTTTCTATATTATCCTATTAGCACAAGATATGATATTTTCAGTTTGCTGTTCGATATTTTGAATGCCTTAAAGTATTGGGAAGATATCGCATCAAATTGTTGTTAGACATTTTAAGCTAATAGGGAAAATCTGAATTCATACATTTTTTTTCAAAGGGTCCCCCCCCCCCCAAACTTGTGTTTTTCTATGATGGACCAAAAGTATCCAACTCTTTTCAGTATTCTGTAAGGGTGACTATTCCCTTTTGTCATTTAAGATACAAAATATGAAAAAAGTTGACCACTGGTTATTTGAAAACTTTTAGATTATATGAAAAATCATGTTCTGGAAGACTTAACGACTGTAAATAACATTCCAAAGTTTGGTTTTTCAAACAAGAATTCATATACGATATTGACGAAATTCAAACGGAAGGCAGAATGATAAAAGAAAGTTTAATAATCAAATAAATAATTCAGGAAGACAATTAATTGATTGGCAAGTTGAATATCTACCTAGTTCTGGTGCAGCTTATTCTAATCTAGTATCTTGCATTACTAATCCAATCCGAAACTTGAATGTCAGAATGTGGTATATACCTTCATGCGTAAAGTTTAGATATGTGTTTTGTCAGAAATATGAGTTATTTAAATTCGAGGGGATAGGCTAAACTTGTTCATTCCTTTTATACAAAATGAAAGTCATTTTTTTCGAGCTTTGTCCTGGTAGAGGAGAATGCACCGTGGTTCTAATTTAAAGATTTAATAACTTTTTGATTGATGCTACTTAATTAGATTTACAATTTTATTTGGTATATGATAGAAAGATAAAAATTCTCATGCTTTCAAGCTCTGGCATACTTATCCTATCTCTGAAAAATCTTTGTCAAATTTTTGCAGTTTTCCATAGATGGATGAGTCTTTAAGATATTAAATATGAGAGAACAATTTTTTTCTCTTTGCTATTAGATTCTTCTTAAAAATTCGAGCAAAATTCATTTTTGAGACTAAAATTGTTTTCTTGTAACGCTCTCTAATAATGCCAATGCACCAACCAAGTGCCAACTCCTTCGAATTGTAACACTTTCTATTAATACCCGTGTACCACCTAAGCGCCAACCGCCTCGCCAATCGAAAGTATGGCAGTACGATGCGAGCTGCAAGACTGTGAGCATGTAAATCTACCGACTTCGAAAATTAATTATATTAAGCTGTAAATTTAAGTATTGGCTAAATGTAGAATTGTTGTTGTGTAATGTATTGTATAATTGGTTGTCTATTAAATTCTTTTAAATTGTGAGAGCTCGTTTTCATGCATTTCTCTTACATTCTTATATTCCATTATGCAAATTGTACTATCTTGAACTATCTGTACTACTATGTTTAAAATACATATTTTGAGATAATTTTTAAAAAAATATTGCTGTAAAGTTTGATGCCATATTTTTCGAAAGTAATTTATTACAATATATAATTTGTTGTGTTATAAATCCCACCGATCAATTTTACGCAATTAACTGTCTCTTTTTAATTCAGTTTTCAGAAGTAAATCTGAAATTCAGAAATTAATCGATTCAGCATCGAAATTAGAATAGTTTTATATTTATTTGAGGCATAATACAAAATCATAGCTTGCGACTAACTTCTGAAAAGAATAATTTTAAGTAAATGCGTGTATGTTTTATATCGATCTGACTAGAGTAAAATATGTGATAATAAAAATAAAAAGAATAATAAAGGAATAACATTTTCATTGAAAGATTTTTTATTTTGGTACAGGTATACAACATACAATTCAAAAAAAGGACAGATCTTTACATAGAAAGACGATTCACAATAATATCTAATTTCACATAATTTTTTATTTATATTTTTGTTAACATAATGAATTTATAAAATTATTTAACACACAAAGATTTACACAGATTTGACTAGATTAAAAAATAGAATATTCTAATATTCATTTGTTTAAAAGTCTCGTGCAAAAGTAGACTGAAAAATCATTCTTTTCCTCTCTCAATTTTATATTAATTTTTAAGTGTAGGAACTACATAAGAAAATACTTTATTTTCCGCATTCTTGGAAGACAGCGTATGTATTGTAAACCTTCCAATGTTTCCTGGTGATATGAAATTCAATCATTTCTTAAGCAAAAAGAGAAAAGAATAATGGTTTAATCAGCGACCTTTATTATTTCCAGATGACGTATTTCTGAAATATATGACATTCGTTTATAACAAGGTATTAAATTTGTTATTATCGGGATAGTTTCATTAATACCATTCGCAGAATTATAATGCCAGTAATTTCAATAAATATGTTAGAGGCCAATGCATGAAACGCTGGTATTTTTATAGACTGCCAGACGTTTTTAGGCAAAGTATGAACTATGAATTCTGTTTTTTTTTTCTAGCCATTGTATATGCCGTGGTAAATGTGAATAATCACTGGTAATCCCAGTTTTAATCACCAGTTTATATATCATATATAATATATAAGACATTCTATACAAAGGCATATGCTAGTTAGGCAAAGTATGAAGTAAGCTAATGATAAAGCTATTCTTTAAAAGATGCGCATTTCTCAAAAATAAAATTTCCATAATTGGCACGCAATAAAGATTTAACTACCAATAATCCAAGGGCTCCTTGTTAGTACTCTTTTGATTTTTTTACATTATTCATTTCCTTCCGATGAGTATTTTCTGTTAAAAAGAAATTTTCTTTTACAGTATTTCCTCGAGTTATGTGCAATTCATCTTCCAATTGTTACATGTCTATTAACCATGTGTTTAACAATTCAATTTACTCTTCTATTTTCACACAGCAAACTATAAAACTGATTTTTAAAAACATATTTTAAATGAAATAGCGTGTTTTGACACTCCAGAATAAAATGCAAATGACAAACTATGAACCTGAAGTAGGAATTAAGTCTGCCACGTGATATTTGAAACAAATTGGAAATATACTTTGCCTTTTTTCATTTGGCGTTCCATAGAATCCCCCAAAAATGTGTAAAATGTTAATCGTTTCATGCATTATCGGCAACAAATATAACATTGAAACATGTTAATAAAAAGTAGTAGTAGTATTTTTTTAGAATCTTTCAAACTAATTTTATTTTGCATAACCTTTGACCTGACTGGTCATCAAATTTAGAATTCAAATATCCAATGTTTTAGATTCTTATAGAATCTTTATTATTAACTGTCACATACGTTCATTGAGAAAAATTAATACTAACTCTGCAATAGTTAATTTGATGTCCTCAATTGATTTCCAGAATTGCATCGTGGTCAAGTTCAGTTTCTTTCTGTCATGATCAAACCTTCATTTGGTAATTATACTTATAAGGTATTTTAATTCGATTAAAATTTTTTTTATTGCTCGAACAGAGTCGAACGAAATCATCTTAGAAATAAATACGCTCTGCTATGTTGTAACTAGCTATGTTATATGTTCCCTTCTTGATTTTTATTCTGTTAACAATATCACGGATATGATTGTCGTTAAATAACTAATGAAAGTGGTAATAGAAAATCTCATGTGCATATAGTGCTTAAGAAATTATGTATGTATGTTTATAATATTATATGCAGTACACCTTAGATGTAAATATATAACAATATTAGAAGTTTTGTTTCCTTGCAACGGAGTCTTCTCTATCCATAATGTTGACGGACACTCAACTATTTGTGTAAATTTCTTTTATTATTGAACTAACAAAATTATAAACATAAATCTTAAGAGGTCTAATTTTTAAGACTTTTCCTTTGAAATGGGCTATGAAAGAATTTTATTCCACTGTTGTTAGAATAGCTTCTGTTGACAGAGGTTTCAAATATTTAACTAATAGGTTCTGCACATTGTTTAATGGGAGTTAAAAATTACAGAATAGGCCTGAAATTTAATTTGACCGTTACATCTTAAATGCACGAGAAAACATTGAGCAAGCAGCAGACATGTAAAAACTACAAATAAGAGTTATTTCTAAATGAACAAGACTTGTCAATTTTTTAGATGAGAAACGTGTTGTCTTACCATTTTTTGATAATAGACCTAACCACATTGCAACTTTTGAAGAATAATTCTTTGATACAAATACTCATGGTGGAGAGATACTAACATGACTAACTCTAGTCTATCTACAGGGTTGTTCATAAAGAGAAAAAAAAAAGAGGTAGATTTAAAATAATTATTTCTTATAAACGGCAATAGATAGAAACACTTATATTACATCAATGAAGAGAGGAAAGATCAAAGTTTTATTTTATGCATTCCTGGATAATCCTGGTAAAAGCGGATCTTTTATTTATTTGTGAGAAAATGGCATTGCCTCAGAAAGACTCACTTTGTGGGCTGCAGTATGCAAAGAGTGAATCAACTGTTGCATTTTATTTATTTGTGAGAAAATGGCATTGCTTCAGAAAGAGTCATTTTGGGAACTGCAGTACGCAAAGAAGGAATCACTTGTTGCATTTTATTTATTTGTGAGAAAATGGCATTGTCTGAGAAAGAGTTATTTTGTGGGCTACAGTATACAAAGCGGGAATCAATCGTTGCAATGCAGCGAGCATTTCTTAAAGAGTTGCCTCATCATAAACCCATTTACAGATGGAGCCAGAAATTAATGGAAAATGATTATTATTTATTATTAATGATTATGCAATCATTAATAATAAAATGATTGCATAATCAAGGAGGAACGCACTGATTGTCTTCGCACACCAGATGGGGAAATATTGAATGTATCCGAACTGCCTTCGAATTTAACCATCCACTAGCAGAAAACTGGAATTTTCTTAACCAATGCTACAACATGTGCTGAAAATTTATGCCTGCTGTTCTTCGAGATCGAATTGCGACAACAATGAGTTAAAAACCCTGGTTTTACCCCCACATGTGAAAAACACAGTTACTTCACATGTGGCAATAAATGGAGATCTGATTCGATATTTGTCGCATAAAAAATAGAATTGATGTTCAATGCATAGAATAAAGCTTTGAAATTTCCTCTATCGAGTGATGTATCTCCATCTAATATCGTTAATTATAAATAAATGTTTTAAACTTGCTTCTTTTTTTATGAATAATCCTGTATATTTCCATTTACTCAGATGTAGCAAATCTTGGACGAAGGTTCTTCACACCACAAATAATATTAGCATCATAAATATACATATAAAACTTTTGAACTACAGATTACAATCTTCCACACAATGTAAACACATTTCGACAACTATACAATGTATATTTGTTATCGTGATTATGTGTCATAATCACAATGATATACCACCATGAATAATGAAAGTTGAATGATGATTTAACTACAATGATGAGAAAATGTCAGATCTTTGTTCACTCAAAAAAAAAAAATCCTATTTTATATACCCAAAGCATATTTTATCTGAACTATGTCCGGTATTTATGGATGAATGATGAGCACCTGTCCGTTGTAATATGATCTGATGATCTCCTAAATAAATAATAGATGATTTACGATGTCTTTCCAAAATGATGCAGACACTTCCATAAATTCTATATATAAGATGATTCAACTTCTATTCCAGAAAAACATATTTGTTCATTTCACACTAGATGAGATCCAGTAATACTTATGAGCTATACCACAATTTTCCATTCAATTAATGGCAACAATCAATCAGCATCTACTTCTGATAAATATGAATTTTACAAAGGGATTATTCAGGGTGAATTCGAAAATTATTTTAACCCTTTCTAGGGCCGTGGGAAGTATGCTTCCCACCAAATTTATCAATCTTTGTATGAAATTATGTAGGTTGGCATAAGTTCTGACAATTTTTGTTTGAAAGACAGAAACTTACAGGCTTCAGTTCTTTCTCTTACACAAAATGATGCATCTTGATTTGTTACTTAATTATTAATTAACCAAATTAATTAATTAATCAAATTAAATTTATCTAATAAGCTAAATGAATCCCTTTTCTTATTCTAATTTCAAGCCTAATAATATTTTAACATAATATGACTAGAAAAAAATTGCCCTTTAAAGGGTTAAAATAAAATTGAAAATAGAATCTTGAATAAATTTTCCTCCTTGATCTTTATTATTATTATTATTTTACAAATATTCGTTCAGCATATTTTCTCTTGAATTGTTGCCCTTCTTTATGCAGATAAAATACTTGATTAGATTTCAAATACTAATTCCCAAAACAAAATGAAATGATTATCATGGCCATGAATGATTTAGGAAAACAACAGAATAATACTGATAGGTTTTTCATTCTATTTCGGGAATTGGCTGTAGTTTTTAGTTGTCAGATATTTTTTTTTCTCTATTTAGGTTTGATTGATTTTTATATATATATAAATCACTATTATGCCTACCTTATTATCTTGTTTTAATATTTTCTTAAAAAGGAAAAAGAATCATGAGCATAGGGAATAGAAAATCAAAATTTAAATTCAATATTTCTATACTAGTTGATTTGTAAAATAGATTATAAAACGTTTGTTCATAAAAAGGATAGAAATGTCAAATTTTGATATTATTCTCAGCTGATCTAGGTTCGAAATGGATGTTGCTTCATTGTTGCATTTTTAATGAAAAGCTCGCAAAATCTCGGTGGCTGTACCACCGAGTCAGTTCTTAAACTATTAATGAATACAACTTTCTTGATTTAAGACATTCCATGTGGCATTTTGAGGTAATAAAGGCACAGCTTTAAGGATGTATAAGATATTCACCAGGACACTTTATCAAGAACACAAATGATTCCAGTAGAAAGTTTTATGTACAGAAATTGTGAAAGATATTCACATTTATGTGCACCGTTCGCACTTGTGATCTTCACATTATAGTTGGAAAAGTCTACAGATATGGCACCAAAGACTGCCAGATTCCGGGCAACATCTATCTTATTAATAATGAAGATTTTTTTTCTTGTTTGTTAAGAGGCATCCTTATAAGGATCGATAAGATATCCTGATGGATATCTTCTTGAAGATACAAATGTTCCCACTATAAAAAAAAAAAAAAAAAAAACTCTGCACAGATTACTTCAGAATTTATGTTACTGCACATTTTCTATATCTATATTTCATCATGAAAATATCAATGGGAAGTTCTGTAGATATCTCGCCAACAGATACCAGATTTGACCTCGCAGAAAATCTTTCAATTACATGAAAATCAAGATTTTCATTTTGTCAAACAGAAAACCTTTAAGGATCGATTAAATGTCCATAAAGGTCATTTATTAAGGATCCAGTTATTTCTAGGATAAAAACTATGTACAAAGAAAATGAAATAAATTCACACACGCGTGCACTGCAAACCTTCCATATCTATGATCGTCCTACCGGTAATAGAGATGTCTATGGGAGGTTCTGCAGATATCACATCAATCACTGATACACTCGGCCTCCGAGGGCGGTACCTGTCTTTGTGTGAATCCAGATTCTTTTTATCTGATTTTATGCGCATCTTTTCGGGATCCACAGGAACCATAAGTTTCATAGATTTGTGGGGCTTCTTCTGATAGCCGTTCCCCATTTGTTCTTTTTCTTTCTCTTTTTCTTTTTGTCCATTGATCAAAGTCGATGAGGAGAACACTTGGAGGGAACCTCTGCCATAAATGGCGGGCTGGAATCCAGAAGTGGCTGGAAGGGGCAAACTGAGGCGACGTGGTCTCGGAGGAGGTTGTTCTTCTTTCAGAGTTTGGACTAGGGTAAGAAGTTTTTGAATTTTAGTATTGTGGTTTTGGTCTTTGATTTCTGGAGCTGGAAAAGATTGCATTCTTTTGATTGCTACCCTGTTGCGTGGCCTGCTTGTCCGATTCTGCAATAAAAATAGAAAGAAACGATTAAGAATAATAAAAGTTTTTGTAATAAAGACAAGAAGTAAATGTTTAAAAAAATGAAGTGGAAAAGAAAATATCTTCATTTTTTGCATTTCTATTAAAACTTTCAACCAATTCGTAGGAGACAATGTAATTTTTAAGTTCAAATATTAAAATTAAAAGCAATTTTGGTATGCGTGATAATTTTTTTTTACTATTTTAAACTATGTTCTAATTTAAAAAAAAGAATCCTAAGACCCAGCCAAAAACTCATGCGTATTAAATGTATTTAACGTTTTAAACGCCATGCGGATCAGTGGTTATATATCTACTTAACTGTCATTTCAATATCCATTTTTAAAATTTTTACTTTTGTATACTTCACAAACTTTACTGATTTGCTTTTGCTTTTTATCAAATAGTTATGCATCCCAAATGGTACTCTCATCACTTGTTCGGAATCATTGTCTTGACGTTTTATATAATCAGGTAGCATAATATAATGTGCAACATTGTACAATACTGTTCGTTGCTATACAATATTAAACTATATTCTACTTTATTATATGATATTTGAAATATTATTTGACGACATATGATTACGTTGCACAGTAGCTTTACACTTCTGAGATAAATACAAATAAACGTTTGAGCTTTAAAAAAACACATTGATGAAATAATAGTAGGTTGATACCTGCTTAGTAATTTAATTGTGGTCTTTTTTAATCATCAGAATTGCACTACAATATGTGCCGAATTTTGAACACTGAATTTTGCTCCAAAGCATTATAAATCATTATAGTTTTTGCCTCAAATATTTATATTAAAAAAATCCTAAGCCATGTTTATGTGACTTCAGCAAGTAATTCTGAGAATAACTATCAATTTTTTGTTCAAACATGTTTGACTGAATACTATTTTGATACATACCCTGGACACATCATGCAAAATCTGATAGACCTCGTCCAACCTCTGTCCCATCCTCTGCTGCGTTTGGTAAATGCTGGAGGACAGTTTCCTTTCCACTCTTCTTATTTGTTTACATCTCATCATGCGAGAGATGTAATTGAGAATCATAGCGAGGTAACCCAGTCCAAATATGATCCAGAGCACAACGAAAGTTTTGTAGAAACCCACGTAGTCTCCCTCGAAGTTCCCTGTGAATAAAGGAGAACTTAAATAGTCCGATATCATGTCTTGAAAATGTGAACAATATAAGTTGTTTCCCCAATACATGATTGCTGCTGCTGAAATTCGCAGGTAGCACAACACGTTGCACAATATTGTACAATATTGTGGAATATTATAGTATATTCTATATTCAACAATATTATACAATATTGCTAATATTATCTCATGTTATACAATATTGTACAATATATATGTGATATTGGGGTTGACAGCTTAACGAAATATTATGATTTGTGAAGTATTGGCAACTTATCCCCCCCTCCCCTTCACACTATTGACTATCTAATAGAAATGGAATGCAATAGCTTTCCCGAAAGCAGCTCACTTTGAAAATGGATATTGGCGTCTTAATGATAATTTATAATATGATGACCCGTAATAGTGATATCTGAGAATTCTGGGATTTATTCTAGAATTTTCGACTCAAAACAGGTTGCTGGGTATTAGTACTTCGTTGATTCGCTTGGAGACGAGGGATGTTTACGAGCAGAAATTCGATGGATGCATTGAATTGGAACTGCTAAAATGAACTCCCATTTCATATCAGTTATTCTTTATATAAAAATAGTTATCTATTTAGTTGAGAATTAAATTGACTGATCGCATTTATGACTACAATATTCTACAGCTGCGTACTCCGAATGGTCGTTGAACTAAGAATACTTGCTGAGTTATCTAGTCTCATTCTTCTTTCGATTCATTTTGGGGTGGTAGCAGGACGAGGTACATCTGCGGAAAGATGGTCGAGAAACATTCCAAAATTTCACCAGACATTACTTAAAGCTGACAATATTTTATAGAGATTAGAAAATGATAAATAACTTTACCGTTCTGTCAGTATTATTCCAGAGAAGCGTCATTTTATTTGCTGATGGACAAATCAGTTTTATTAAGGTCGGATTTGAATACTCTCTCCCTTTATTATGTATTCAAACACAACAACACATAATTATCTTAATAAATCGCATTGAAAACATTAAATGGACTAAATAAGAAAAGGCATGACAGACGAAACAAATATGGGCTATTACCTGGATGCCAATATGAATACAAATAAGAGATTATACATAAAAATTTCACTAAAAAAAGAAAAGACACATTGAATAAAATCAGAAACTTTACTAAACACTATCTGAATCTGGAATTATATTTAAAAGTTCATTTCCGTGCGCTCAGTAGGATATAATTCCGGTCAAATAGTGACCATTGAATGTGCATCGATTCACGAAATAAAAAAAAGCCAGAATTTTACTAAAACTTAGTAATCGATTGCAGTTGATTGTTATTAGCTTCGCCCATCATCAATTATATTTCACGATGATATGCAATTCATACCATGATATCTTTACAAAAGCTATAGAATTGATAAGCGCTTTTCAACAGCGTAGTGTCAGGGATAGAAGGAGGGATATTGATGCTCTTGATGCAACTTTTATAGGGCGCATCATTTGGAAAAAAATATTGGTACATTAGTTTTTAAAATAAAATACTAAATTATAGTATTGATAAAAAAAAAGAAAGAAAAGGAAAACATAATGCCATGTTGTGGGCACTATCTTTATTTACTAAACCAAGGATGACAACTGAGGGCGAAAAAAATTTATATTATACTCCAAGAGCTTGTTACCCTTGTTAGAACATTGAGGCTTAAATAATAAAGTATTCTTGCCCAATAGCGGGGGTTTGTATATACTTCCTCTCCACAAAAGTGGGTTGAGAACATTGTAAAATTATAATTATATACAACAAGTGCATGCAATTAAATACAGCCCCTGTTTTAAGCAATGGTTGTAACCGTTGAATTTTTTCCCCAATAAATATGTACCGAAAGCTGGATCGACTCGAGAATACTCGGCGTGCTGGGCTGGAATTCTTCCCTGTGCCTCCTAACGCACGTTTTACACCCAATTTTGGTAAAATTCGGGGTTACGTGGGCATTAACGATTGGTGCTTTTGTCCTTCTTTTTGCTTGTTCCTTCTTTCTCTGATTAGATTTCTACAAAACTCTATTAAAAGTATGCACGAATACGTGTTTAACGCGATGATTAATCGTTAGCTTTCGTTTTTTGACTGGAATTAATCTTATTATGAAAAATGGAATTAAGTGTGAAATTGAAAATAATTCCTATACATTTAATTGTTACGAGTCACTTAACTCTTCATCTTATCCGATTCCTGAACGTTATTAATAAAATGCTTTTTACCTCTAGATTTATAATAGTAGGAATATTCGAAAATAAAAAGACTTTACAAGGGACACAAGAGTAAAAAAGGAATAAAGTGGGAACCGCCGTTGTAATTCATTTTAGTATAAAATGTCGGACAATATCGTTACGATATCTTCAAGATATAAAATGGTTTATCGTGGTTCGAGCAACATCGCGGCATACTGTTTCATGCACGATTAAGAATCGATTTCTCCTGTCGACAGTCCGTTACCAAATGTCTTAAGGCAGGGAATTATTGAGAGGAATGCATAGACAATAAAGCCTCTAGGCTATTTTATTGTCCCGAATAAAGGAAAGTACCTAAACGTTAGTAGGAATGGAGGCGAATTTGTTGGACAAAAGGATTTATTTCATGTTCATGAACATGAAATAAATATCTAAAGATTTTTAAAAAAACGTTGTACTTTGCTTTTAATTAGTGTTAATGAGAGGTAAAACTTTATTTTTTTTATCGCTTGCAAAGAATTAAAATTTCGAAATACATTTGAAAGTGTATGTGATCGAAAATGTACAAAATTTGCTTCAATTATTAAAACATGGAGAGTCAAAGTTATAAAATAATGTTCCAATTTTTTTGGCCTCAAAAAAGAGATTTTGGAACTTTATTCCAGAATGAAATTAACCCTGACGTCAACAACCCCAAAACGAGTGCGCTTGCACCCAAGTACATGAAGTTCAAGCATATTTGAAACACCTTAATTATGAATCGTCTGCATTTCTTAATTCGAAAATTCATATTGACGTCAAGGGCAGAAGTCAAATAGTGATTCGTGGAACCAAAAGCTTGTTAGCTTCCACACGGCCCCATCTCGTGTTGGTAAACACGTGACGTCGAATCGAGCCTTGTCTCACCAATCAGCAGGCGCCGACTGTCTTTCTGTAGCCCCTTCGTAACCTTTAGGAACAAAAGGACATCTTTATTTCAACCGTCTTTGTGTCGAATGCGACACAAAATTTGGCACAATTCGGTGATGTCGTTTGCCAAGTTGGCGTTAATCCTGCATGGCCTTACCGACGTACGATCTCATCTACTTGTCTTCTACGAGTTAAACGCTTTCAAGAAAGTTGAGCGGTTCATTTAGAAGATATCTATATGAGAAGGCCATAAAGAGTTGTTTTGAAAAGAAGCGTGAAGAAAATCGTTTCATTTTTACACACCAAACACCTTTTGTTGCAAAAATATCAATTTCTTAGTTTGATTTAACAATAAAAATGACAGTCTGCATTTTGAGAAAAGAACAGACGTAATTTTCAACAAATCATTCTTTCTCATAAAACATGATATGAATTTTGTCGATTCTGGTCTGTTCGATTCTGTCGAGTCTAGTTTGATGAATTCGATTTTATTATTTAATGCATAAATTTCTTATTATTAACAGAACTTTTTTGCTTTTTTTTTAGCTCTCACAAAAAACACAGTGCTCACGAAGTTAAAGCAACTTGAACTTGACAAAACTTTTGACTGCAACTTGGTTTCCTAAACCTTTGAAGTTTGAAATCATCCGAAAAAGCTTGTAGCGATCAACAGAATTAATATTAGAAAGAGAGAAGATATCCAAAAGCAAAGAAACCCGACTAATCCATAGCGGAGCACCGAAAAATGAAAATAGGATATGTAAAGAACTGCTTAGCTATTTTTTCTAACAAATATTGAAGAAATTAAAACTGAAAGGTTGCTAAGAAATGATTGCGATAATATTTGATATTACACAATTCACAAGACTGTTTTATGCTGTAGATTTCAATAATAACAATTCAGTATCACATCAGAATTAATGGAGTGACATCGAAAATTCTGGTATGATTTAATTCATGGTTGAGTTTGGAATTCTGCATGCCTGATGAAGGTCTTATCATCATGCACATGCGCAATTAAGATTCAGTTATTCTGAAATTTGAATCGTCTTACATTTAAGGATGTGCAATACCAAAGTTTATTTAATTTGGATATTTTTTTGGATATTTGGATATTATATATGGTTACTATAGAAATAATAAGTTAGGAAAAATGCACACTGATGCATATAGATAACAAAAGAAAAAATAAAGTTTACAGAATTTGCTAAACGCTCCCAAAATGCAATTAAATACAATTTTGTTTAATACGAAAATTTTATAGTGTCCAGGAGTTTTATGTAAAATAACAGATAGTTTGAAGCAATCACAGAATTGCCAACATTAATTTTCATTCAATATACTAGGATATTACTGATTAATATACTAGGATTATATTACGGATTATTTTATGAACATAATGAGTGAACTTAAAATGTTTTTGACTATATACGTCATTAGAAACTGGCAAAAAAAACTTTCAAAATATTATAAAAAATAAAAAAATTCAGGGGAAAAAAATGTAACAAATTAACCCATTTTTTTTCAATATGCAAATAAATAAAAAATTCATTTACTATTAATCATGACATTAACTGGTGCGAAATTATTATTATTTTTAACCTCTAACTGGGGACGTGCGGTCTGTGAGACCGCTAGCGATGGAATTTCTGTCACCCCTATTATATTTTTAGCTCAATAGAATGGAGTGACCCTGTACCTTCCTGTTTTGTGACCTTCAATACACGTGCACTTTATTAACCGAATTTAACGGATGCTTTTTAAAATAATTCAGTTATTTCTTTAAGCGCGGTTTCTAAGACCGCACCTCCCTGTTAGCGCCCCAGTAATAAGGCTTAGCAGATGGTGCTAAAACTTGGACCCAGAAATATCATCCAATTTACTGATTCGATTAAGAAGCAGTGCTCCAGACACTTTTAAATGAAGCAGAAAGTGATTTTAATGATAAGGATAATTGTACAGAAGAGTTTTTCGATGAAAGTTCGAATTCAACTGATTCTGATATGTATGTTCAAATATAATAAATTTTTCTATTGATAATGTATTTTGAAAATTTTTTAAAATGTATTAATATACCTAGATATATATTTCTTTGTCAACCTATAAATTCTTATAGGTTGATTTTTATAATAGTTCTTAACCTGTATGTTTAAAATGCCCTAGAAAACCGTGCTATGAAAGTCACACAAGCCGATAAAAAAAGGGCCAATTTTACCCATTGTCATTTTTTTTATTTTTTATATAATTGTTGAATTCTACATTATATTGTCTTCTATATACCTTCATATACTGTAAAAATAAATATAATTTAAAAAGTAAAAAGTAATATGCCTTTTCAAGAATATTATTTATTGTAACATGTAATTTGAGAAGAAAATGTATGTTCCAACGCATTTACTTTTTTCAATGACAATATATTTTGAAAATTTTTTAAAACATATCTATATATAAAAAACAAACAAATATCTGCTAAATATATTGGCAGATTTTTATACTAATACATTCATTAGAAAATTTAATTTGAGTGTAAATGAAATGCGGTCTCGTAGGCCGCACCTCACCAGTTAAGTCCTAAAATTTCACCTGCCCAGTTAAGGGTTAAATAGGAAGGTTCCTTTTCGTGATATTATATTTTCCCTCAGTATTGGATAGCAAAGAAAACTGTTTAAAAAAATTAGCAACTGTAGTTATGAAAATGGTATTGAATTCGAATTACAAATAAATGGAAGTATGAAATCAATTTTGTAACTTTTTCATTGAACTTTTATTTATTTTCATTAAAGGATTTCATAAAAAAATTTAAGAAGCTCGACGTATAAGATTTGGTGCTGCATCTTTTAACAAAAACTGTAAATTTCTGTTATATTTGAACAAAATTCACCCACGCGAAATCTGTATATTGTTTATTATTGTGTATTTGAATATAACTTAAAAACGCAATATTCTAGATGAATTGAATATGACTTACGATTTTATCGCAAAATTTATAGATATGTGCCAATCAGATTTCGGACCAAATAGACGCATAGGGTTAGCTGTCTGTATGTGAAATGGATACTAGAGAACGCATTAAACTATATAAATCAACTTTGGTATATCGTTTTGAACTGTAGATCTTTGCTTAACTTTAAGTACAGTTGGACAAACGTATAAAATGTACTGGATTCTCGGACTTTTTTTTTTTTTATCGTGCTGCGGAACTTACAACAAAATGTGCTGTCTTCTGTAAGCATACGGAAAACGGATGGAAGTACACTCCCTCTAGTTTATACATTAAACCACAATATACAATCCGATGTTTAGAAGTATTTTAGCTTTATTCTCATGGATGTTTGTGTCATTATGAATTTTAAAACCATTTTTCCGTAAGAGTTATACACAGTCATATTCAGCACTTTGAAATCCGAATGACTTATGATTAAAAATAGGAAATAAGAATTTTTGGATTTTGTCTGAATTAACCTCGTATCTTAAGCCAAATTAGAAGTAAATATTAAGTTTTAATGCAAATATGGAACCAAAAAGAAAGAAATGATGAATCCGGTCTGAAGACGTTTTCAAGGGTCACTCTTAGGCAGGGATTCAAACCAGGCAGCTTTTCTGTGAGGGGTCTGACTTTCGTCCAAAATATTGACCCCTCGTGACCCGAAAATTCCAAGAAATTGAGATTTTAGGGATAAGAATTAATATCGCAACATCAAAGACAATAAATTACACAATAACAAGAAAAATATCATTTCACATTTTTTTTTTTTTAAATCTAAGCAAGACTACAGCAAAATGAAATAAAACCAAATTACAAAAAGACCATTTAATTATTAAACCAAAAAATTATTCATTGATCCTTTTATTTCCTTCTATTTTAAAATTAATCTTTAGGTTTAAAATTTTTTTTTTATAGACAAGGTTTTTTTAGGCTATAGTCAAATGAAGAGAACGGCATTGTGCTGTCAAAGTTTTCTCACAACAACATCAGGATTTTTGATGAGTTGATGAAATTGAAAATCTCCTCCTCCCGAAACTAAGGCTCCCACGAAATGACATAACTACACGAGTCACATAAATATTTAGCTTTCCATTCTGAATCTCTAAGTGAAAAAAAAAAAAAAACCCTCTTATATATTTTACTTTCTTGTATTTGAAATTACAAAAAGAGAATAATGCAGACGTCAAAAAGCTTGAATTCGAAATTTTGACTAATCTCCACGTTTCGTATCTTCAAGAAGGAATTATGACTGCCTGTGAATACAATAAATTAAAAATGTTTTGTGCTTCACTGGGGGGGGGGAGATTTGGCAAGTGTTTTTTTCTTTATTGTAGAGCTTTTTATCAAATTTTGAGTGAAATTCATTCACAGTCTGAATACAAGAGTAAACGATTTCTACACAATTTAAGGAGCTAGATAAATACAATTTGGTACTCCGATTTAACACTTAAAATGTTGATCAAACTCAAATTTTGAATTAAATTCGTCAATAGTTTGACCGAGTATCGGTCAGTATTTTCCATGCATACAAAGATGATAACTTTAAAAACCTCAACAATTTGGATAAGTGTTTATAGCAGAGTATAGATTTGAGCGAAATCTGTCAAAGGATTCACCATCTTTTGGTCTGTATTTTTCATGTATGTAAACATTAAAATTCCAAAAAGCAATGATTTAGATGAATGAAATTTGGCATGCGATCTACTTCCTAAAATTGTAGTTCTGAGTCTAATTTTGACTAATCGTCCAAAATGCATATTTTTCTTCATTTCATTACTCAGTACAAAACCATCTTATATACGAGACTCTGAAAATAAAAATCTGAACAATCGTGAAGTAGTCAGCTTTTGGACTACTTCACGATTGTTCAGATTAGTTCATCGGATCCAAAATTCTTATGCTGGCTGGATAGTATTTTTATTAGAAAATATGCAAGAAAGTTTCGAAGAGGTGACTTCCACTGCTTTAAATTAGCAGATTTGTAGGGCAGATCTCATTTTCTGCAATTTATAAAAGTGAACAGTGACTTACTTTCGATCTTAGGAATCAAATCGAATGATAAATAACAAATAGTATTAAAAATGTTTGTTTCAAGAAATTAAGACACACACACGCACACACACACACACACACACACACACACACACACACACACACACACAC
>JAPMOR010075478.1:2347117-2375328 GCA_026543865.1 Argiope aurantia | reverse complement strand
TGTAACTGGAGATCGCTATTGTCAGGAGGTGATCCTTCCCCATGTGCGTCTGTTCCGAGGTGCCATTGGATCAGACTTCGTTTTTATGGATGACAATGCACGGCCACACAGGACTCATGCTGTTGAGGAGCTATTGGAAAGTGAAGATATCCCTCAAATGGATTGGCCGGCGTGCTCCCCTGATTTAAATCCGATAGAACATGTGTGGAATGCTTTGGGGAGACGCCTTGCGGCACGATTACATACTCCTGGGAACACCCGACAACTTAAACAGATGCTGATTGAGGAATGGGCACTCTTACCTCAAGAACTGTTGGACAATCTGGTGCTGAGTATGGGGAGACGGTGCGAAGCAACCATTGCTGTAAGGGGAGGGCATATCCCATACTAAGGAACATCTGCTTGCTGTTCTTCCTCTTGGACAGGCAATCATGTGTAACGATACTATGAGTTCAATGAAGCCTTTTTTCGTTTGATTCCATACTGTGTGCATTGTATTCATTTCTGCGCAACTATGCATTCGTCATTCTTTCAGAACAAAATGCTGTATCTCATTTCTGAATTTCATGTCTCTCATATGATTTCTCGTGAAGTTCTGGCAAAAAATATACCTGTTGCTTAAGTTTTGCACATCAGTGTGTATATATATATATATATATATATACAGAAATCACTCTTATTATTTATTTTCGAATGGTGGCGACAGCCAAATGTTAACAAAGCGCCATACAAATATTCTATGCTGCTTCATTTTATAACTGTATTTAATACAACAGTTCGTTTAACTAAGTAACGGAGCTTTAAAATATTAATTGAAATTTTCTGATGTGGGCTTGCTGTTTCGCTGGAAACTTCTTTCAGTCAAAGGGAAGAATATGTAAAAGAAGTAAGATGTGAGGAAGCAGTTTAATTGAGCGGGAAAGATAGGTTTAGTCCTTACCAGATGGATAATCGCTGACTTCCCTATGAGAACTGATGTTCATATCTTCCGAAACTACTATTTCCTAAAAGTGGTTTTTGCGTTATCTTAAAATTAAAAAAAAAAAAAAAACCTTTTTAATTATATCAATTTTATTTCTATAAATTATTTTCTTTATTTTTAATAAATATTTTTGAAGATTTACTTTGGTTTCAAGTTGAAACAACGTTATGATGAAATTTATACTCACCTATCAAACGATTCAATCGCATCCTTTAGCCAGCATTAAAATTAAGATAAAAAAATGTCCTGTTTGGACATAGTAGGGAAGTAGGATTTTCCACTTTTACTTCATAGTATATATATTTTTTAATTTGCTACCGCCAATAACTTTTAGTAGATTGAGTCAATTAAATTCATGTATTTCGGTCTTTTCAAATAACACACTGAAAATTTAAAAAAGAAAGAAACATTTCATAGTAAGCGTTTCACTTCCCCAAAAGTCACGGCCGCGGTGGCCTGGTGGTAAGGTCTCGACTTCGGAACCGGAGGGTTTCAGGTTCGAGACCCGATTCCACCGAAGAACCGTCGTGTAAGCGGGTCTGGTGCAAGTTAAATCCGTCATGACCAAACGTTCTCCCGCTGGTGTGGTGTGGAGAGGGGGGTGCCAACTGAGGTGTCGTCCTCGTCATCTGACCGCGGTTCAAAATGACGAGGTCCGTCTCAAAATAGCACTAGTGTTGCTTCAAACGAGACGTTAATATAACCAAACCAAACCAAATCCCCAAAAGTCACTAATCTGGACGAATAAGCTTGTAGCTGAAAGTGGCTAGTTTAATAAATTTTTCTTTTGATGTATTGCACCCAAAATTTGATGCATATAATCAAATCTAGTGATTAAATTATATGTAATTTTCATTTTTTTTTTGTGAATGTGAGATTTTGTGTGAATTTTTTATGTTCGCACGCACATATACACTTTCTTTTGACGGATTTTACCCAAAATTTCATTGGTATCTAACATTTTTTTGTAAAAATTAACCACCATTAACTTCATCCTTCTTATTTATTGCCTTCATGTTCACGGATTGATAGATAGGCATAATTTTAAAAATGGTCTAGGTGTCGTCCTCACCATCTGACAGCAGTTCAAAATTACGAGGTCCTTCCCAAAATAATCCTAGTGTTGCTTTAAAACGGGACGTTAGTATAACTAAACTTCGGACTTCAAATTTTCTAAAATTTGTAGATTCTTTAAATTTTCTACAGCGAATGTTTTAAAGATTACAACACTCTCTCTCTGTATATAGTATTTGGCAAATAAAAAAAAAAAGAATAGTTATAATAATAAAAGCTAAAGGATTGATTTGTAGCGTCTACAACAGTTAATATACTACAGTTAATGATAAATAAACTAATTTATCATGAATTTCTTTCCTTAAAGTTACACAAAATTGTTAAAATATTTTTTTTAACTTTAATTCAGATTTGAAACACAACAGGTATAAAAAAAAATGCTTTTTTTTAAAAGTGAATTCTGAAACAAAACGTTTAAATTTCAACTGCGATTCAGAAATCAATTGAACAAATTTGAAAGCTATTTAGACTAAAAGATTTCTTGAAATAGCCTTTTCTATAAATACAGCTTCGCCGTCCCTAAAATACCATTGTACTCAAGGGAAGGAAATAGGTTTCCCATGGGGTACATTTTATGGGATTTTCAACAGAGACTTGTCACCCACAAACGCTGTTCGGCGGAATTGGAGGTACGCCAGGCGGAATTCCGAGCGTGACTCACGGGACAGAATGCGTAAGTGAGGAGGGGAAAGCGAACTCGCGAGTCATTTAAGAGCTCATGTCAGACACTGGGATAAGAAAGAGAAAAAATCCGTTAGACCCTAGATACTATTGAAATAATAAATAGCAAAATTTGAATTAAGTGTATTTTAAAGACGGAAAGAAGAAATTTAGATTAAGGATTCACAATTCATGTGAAAATTCATTACCAAAAGTGGTAAGATATCTCGAATTAGACAGTTTCGATTATTTATGACAAATTTGCTCCGAATTTTGAATAATTATTTCATGAAACTGCCAATTTTGTTGCCTTTTAAAAGTTCTTAGACATTATCAACTATAATATCATTTAACCCTTTATTTACTGACGGTACTTATAACCCAGATTTAAATGGTACTTTTATCTTCGTGGTATGACTATTTTTTCTGATGGCATTCAAAAGAACACGGTGAATATAACCCAGATAGAAAGTAGTTAATATAAGCTAAAAGATAGAAATTAAAAATATTTAATTATTAATTAAATTAATTGAGATATTTCAATTAATTAAAAAAAATTCTTGGATTCCCTGGGATTATTCTGCAAGGAAAATTAACTACTGGTGAAATAAAAAAAGCTGAAAAATTGATGGTAAAATAATTTGGTAAATAAAGGGATCCGGAATCTATTTATTACATTCTCGCTTATGGACCTTAATGGAGGAAGAGGGGAGATTGAATAAATTCAAGACTTAAGATCTCGTTAAAAAACTCACAGTTGAGCTAGCTTCCAACACTAATTACCAAAAGTTGTTAATCATCTAATATCAACCGTTTTCCATTTTTTGCACCGGATTTGTTTCAAATTTTCAAAATTTGTTTCATTAAATCACGAATTCTCCTGTCATTTAAAAGCTTCTGTTAAGTACTAGAATGAAATTCCAGCAATTATGATAGCATTTAAATAGCAAAATCCGAATTTGGGTTATTTCATTTCTTTTAATGGCAAATGGGGAAAATTTGCGCAAACACTTGGCTAAGGATGTACAATTTAGCGAGCTTCAAAAAATTGCTACCAAAAAGGATAAGGCATCCCAAATCAGTCCGCTTCGATTCTTTGGGCGGGATTTTCAAAGAATGTTAGATTATATCGGGAGCTCCTTTTTCATTTAAAATCTCTTGTTAAATAGTGGGACAAAATTCTTCAACTCTGATATCACATGACGACAAAATAGTGGCAAAAAATTATTGTAGCAACACTAATGTATAATTTTCCAGTTTGTTTACCCTTCTCAAATAACCAAAATGTTTCATCTCTCAGCTAGCAATCTTCTGAATACCAAAGCAAAACATGTGTCAACCGTGTAATAAATGATAATGCGCGGCGTTCCTACGACCTGTGCATCTGCAGACAAGGCATACTTTTCCGTGTTTCCACCCTGTTACGATTTTCCGGTGTTCTTTGATGCATGTGGACGCGATCCAAAGTTTCCTGCAAATTGTCTATAAACTGGACAGACACCAAAGTACACCGGAAAACTGCAAGAGAGGAGAAACATGGAAAAGTGCGCCATGTCTGCATACGCACAGGTCGTCGCACAGTCGCGTTCCGACGGCCCGTGGCCTTACGGATTTGATTTTAAATCTGTCAACTGACCCATTGTCGGACCACCCCTGCCTGCGGACGTCGGCCCGGAGCTTCCTGCAAATTGTCGATAAAATGAACAGCCATCAAAGAACCCCGATAAACCACAAGAGAGGGCAAAATGTGCCAGACTCAAGGCGGGCACAGGTCGTCGGAATAGAGTTTTACCTGAGAACACGCATGATTTGAGGACAGCATCGGGGATGGCGAGCAGAGGGCGGAGTACCTCTTATTTTATATAAATATTTTGCAAAAATTATAAATAAGAAAGCAATGTATACTCACCAGCGACGAAATCTCCAAATCCTATTGTGGACAAGGTGATGAAGCAATAATAAAAACTATCTACAAATGTCCATTGCTCCAGCCACACAAAGAACCCAGCTGGTACCACGAGGAAGACAAACAGCCACGGAATGAGGCACTTGGCTGCAGAGAAGACGAGGGTCAGCCTCGAGTTTCTGGACTTCCTCGCCTTCTGGAAGACTTTGACGAGACGCTGACTGTAGTGGCCGCCGATGGCCGCAAGCACTATGCCCGTGAGAGGTATCCCGATGGTGGCGTATAGAATGCAGAAGAGACGACCTTCTGTGGTAGAGGGTGAAAGATGACCATAACCTACGCAAACAATCTGAAGTTTATATGTACGAAAAGTGAAAAAAGGATTCTTTTTTTTTTCTATTATGGAAAACAATTCAGCATCGAAACATAAATGTAGAGATTCATTAAAGTTGTAAATTTGTTAAAGAATAAACTTCCACTGGCTACCTTTAGCTGACTACTAAAATATTTGCTAAAATTTTCAATTAAATGTGTAATTTGCTCTTAAAGCTTCCTTAATAAAGTATTTTAAAATTAAATTTTGATAGGCGCGTAACACGCACTATCTTAGAAGCTTATAAATTTCTGTTTATTATGCTATTTATTTCTCTAATTTTGTGTGATCCCACCTGAAATTTGAACAACAGTTTGAAACTGAAGAAATAACACTTCAACTAATACAAAAACTTTCAATGCTGAAACTATTTAAAAATGGACAAACTTAAAAGAAGGATTTTTTAAAGCCATTCCTTACTTACGAAGTTGAGCCTTTAGTATTATTACAAAACAATTTCAAAAGATTTATGAAATGCATATTTTAAAAGGGAACCTATTGGTTATCTAAAAATAAGCCATATCTTTATACCCTTTCATTATGAACAATGGAAGAAAAATCCAGGATGAAATATGTATCAACAAATGAAAAAGATTGGAGTTTCTTTACAACTGTGGAATATACTGTTGTAAAATAAGTTTAAATATATTTTTTAAAAATTATTAAAAATAGACATAAATTGTAAGACATTTGAACTACTATTATTGAATAGATAATTTTTTTTGTATGCTTTGAAATGGTATAAAACTCATTTTTATGTCACGGTTTTTTTTTTTGTTTTTTTTTGCAGTTGCAAGGAGAAATATACAAAGTTTGATTAATTTTTAATTTAAATATAAAAAAATTTCTTTGAAGCGTGAATTTCTAATCTCTAAATTAAATCTGTGTCAGATTGGATATTCCAGATCAAATGCTCTATCCTATGGAATATAAACACGTATATACATTCTCTTTTATTATTAAGAGAGATTAAGTTTCAAAATAGGATTTTGATTCAACTTATGTTAAGTTTACAACTATTTATTAATTACATATAAAATTTGTTGAACTTATTATGTAAACCTACTTAGCACGACACTATATAAATAGGATAGCTATTAGCTCAAGGACTACATAGGAGCACATTTTGTTGTGTTCTCATGAAATATTTCATTCGCTAGAAATAAGATAATTAATGTGCTTTATTTTTGTTCAATGAGTGTTTTCTTTGGCTTCATACGAATCAACACCATTTAATTTTGAAATCCCTCGCGCATCTTTTAACAAACAAAGGAGTCCCATCAGATTTCAAAATGAAATTTTATTGTTGCACAATATATATATTCATTTTATTACAGCATCACGTGCATTGTATCACGTGAATTGCTTATAAAAATCTTATAGAAAAGTCATGAACTATTATTAAAGTCTCGTTGTTGAAAACGCTGTAACCAGGCATTATTGCTATTGCATAGCAACTCTTATCCATGCCGTGAATACTTTGATAACTGTAATGTTTAACTTTGTCTGAAACTATTGAAAATTTTTTATTATCGTCTGTGAAAAGCAAATATAAGTTTTTAAACGAATATTATATATATAGCTAAAACATATAACAAAAACTTTGATGAAATCATGCAAAAATGAATTTAAGAATAACTAATAGGAATTCGTCTGGCAGATGTTCTGCAACATCCTGATGGCCTATCAGAGTTACAATACTGATAGAAATACTTACCAAAACCACGCTGTAAAAATGGGCATCTATAAAATGAAGTATTTTTCTCAAAGTTTCATCGATTCTCTTTCCCAACGTGCAGCAATGTCTGTGAGTTTCCAGACTGTTGCGTTATTCTCTTCAAATCCAAGCTTAAGATTTTTTTTAGATAAAAGCGTGTATAATAAATGTCGGATCTCTGACTAGCAACAGCCTAGGGCCTCAAGGCTGAGAGAAGCCGCAGACAAGGCAATTATAAAAATTATATTCATGATTACCAAATAAATCTTTGCAAAAAAGTGGGAATTCTATAAGTTATAAAACATCGAGGTAGTTTTTGGAATGGAGCAAGTGAACTATTTTTTTTATAATATATTTGTGCAGATGAATATATATACTTTTACGTTCTTTTTCTTCCACCATCCCACTCAATTACATATTCTACCTTCCTGCCAGCCCTTGGATGTGTAGATGCATGTTATTGAACTGAAAATGCTGTGTGATCTATTATTTGTCTTTCCTATATATATGTATATATAATCTCTGTGTGTGTTAGTAAATGTGTAATGAATGTAGTTTAGTTTAGTTATATTAACGTCCCGTTGTAAAGCAACACTAGGACTATTTAGGGACGGACCTCGTCATTTTGAACCGCGGTCAGATGACGAGGACGACACATGAGCCTCCACGCCACACCACACCAGCGGAAGGACGTTTGGCATGACGGATTTAAGGTGCAACAAAACCAAACTTCTTCCCTTGAGTACAAACGTGTACCAAACTTCAACCGTCTGGCCCAAATTGTTTCTGAGTTGTCTTTGTCACAAACAGACAGACAGAAGAGTATTTTTCCAAAAACCGTGTTCCGAACTCAGGGAGGTCTAAAACATGGAGATTCGTCAAAATCTCGAGCTTGGATGATTGCTATACTTTCTCTATATTACATGTGCGAGAAAGTTAAAAAAATAATCTTCTCTACGTGCACTGAGAATGATGGAGGCTATACTAGCTCCGAGCTGAAGACGTTTTAATTTGAGGATTTTAATTTAATTTTGCCCATCGATCGGTAAAGTTTATGGGTTGTAAATCGATCGTATTAGTCACTTGATAAAGGTAAACAAGTGGATGCCCCTAAATAATAATAATTAAAAAAAATGTGATTTAGACCATACTAACTCTGAGATGAGGATTTTTTAAATAATTATATAGTGTGAAATAGTTTTATAAAAATATTTCATAATCTGAAAGAATAATAAAACCAATTTGAGAGTTTTTAATTGCCTTTATCACACGTTTCTTGAATTTGAAATATTTTTTCATATTTGAAAAGAAGTAATTCTGCCAACGAATTTTTACTTATTTCCTTGTGGTCTAAAGTTTTCAAATTTCGCACACATGTGCTTTCAAGATGACCAAAGAAAAAAAATCAATGTTTTCATAACTTAATTTTCAACTATTCGATTCATTTAATTAAATCTTGGTTGTATAATCTAGTGAATACTAATTAAAATGTTCTTTAAAACTACCAAAATGTCTTATTTTCTCATTAAATTTATTCAACACTAGCCGCCTTTGGCGACCAGCCGGTTCGCTAGTATTATCCCTCGCTACAATTTTCAATTAAATATTTTAAGTAACTGGTCTCTTAAAGGATTCTCAAACAAAACATTTTTAATCTTCAAATTTTGATAGTCATACCAAACTTATATTGTTTAGATCGTTTCGTTCAATTTACTATATATATTTTGCTAATTTGTTGTCATTTCAGGTAAAACTTCAACTTTAATTTAAAGTGGAAATGATGAAATTTCAATTAATATAAAGATATTTTTTTTAATAAAATCAAGCGTTTTATTTAATTTATTTATTATTATTATTATTGAATATGAGTATTGCAAACAGAATTGCTCGGTATTTAAGTCATATGTGAACTACAAAATAGTTTTCATAATTTATGTAATATCTCAAAGAATAATTCAACAAACATTTCTCAGATTCAGCATAAAATTCAGTTTTTAGTTTTTTTTTTCAAAAGGAATGAAATGAAATTAATAATAATTTTTTGTTCCGGCCTATAAATATATTTCAAAAACTATGAAGTCTAAATTTAATGCAGTAAGGTATCATATTATGATAAATATTCTGGACACACCAAATTTTAAATAAATGAATGAATGTTTCTATTTTCCACGATCAACTAAGACTTATTTATGAAGTTTTAAATGTTAAAAATTTAGAAAAACTCATCATTTTCATAATCTTAGGCCAATTAATCTTGAGAAACTTGCGCGCTTATTGGCGTATTTTCTTTGAAGCGATCGATGGAAATTCTAAAATTATCCTTTTTTTTATTGAATAGTGATATTCAAATTTTCATAAATCAGTCAGTTTAAGTGATAGGAAATTAACTCTTAAAAGTCAGTGATTTAGTTGATTGGAAATTAACTCTATGACCACCATAAAATCTGTGCTTTCTCTTGTGGTGTATGCATTCTCCTTAATATCCGATCGAATAAAACATCACATACAAAAGTACTACAATAGAACAAACACATCAAAAGTAAACATAACATTTCAATAGTTGCCAAAAACAAAAGAGAGAAAAATGCAATTAATAAGCAGACGATATTTAGAAAAGTACAGATATTTAGACTGGAAAATGAAATTATCTGAAATTTACCACACGCGCAGACGATATTTACAAAAGTAAAAATATTCAAACCTGAAAAGGAAAATATATGAGTTATTTCATCAATAAATGCCATAAGTTTGTTTACATCTTCATTATTTTATGAGTCATTAAATATCAAAATGGATCCGGGACTGAATAAACACCCTGTATAGAGAGAGTAAAAGATCATAAAATAATTTTTCTTGAATTTATTTTTTAGAAAAAATAATATTTCATATTTGTTTCATTTCCTACAGACACGTGGCTAAAATTATATTTTTGCAGATTTCATTTCCAAAAAGATTTAATTTATTTTCAGTTAGAGCTTTAATCAATGTGATGGCAACACTTTAAAAAAGCTATTTTTTTTTCTCATGAATGCGAAACGTGCTTAATCCTCATTTTTATTTTTGACGAAAAAAATTATTGAAAAACATAGTTAAAATATTTATTTAAAAATTCATTAAAAATGGAAATTTAATTTTAAGATTAAAACAGTAGTATCATTTAAAAGATAAATTTTTAATCTTTAACTTCATGTAAAATTCTTTTTTGTGCGGTAATATTTTCGGCAGTTATAGCAGAAACACGTCAAAATTTCGCTTAATTTTTAAATAAATAAAATTCTAGTTAAAAATTCGAAAAAAGAACCCCCAGGTGCACATTCCCGGCCTCCAAGTTATACACGTGCCAAATTTGGTAGTTGTAGGTTGAATGGTCTGGTCTGTAGAGCGCCAACACACACACACACACATTGAGCTTTATTATAAGTATAGATAAAGACATCCATCTCTTCAGAAAGATTACAAAAAATGTTTTTGCTTATTTGTGTTATTTAAACCTCGCCAATTCTACACTGTGGCTTGGTTGTATACAGCTAGCCAGTGGTGTAGCGACTGGGTAGGGGGGTTATAGATGCGCGGGATGTAAGGTTTAAGGAGGTGACATGGAGACAAAACATTAGTGCGTCTATGTTACTTTCGAAATAGAAATATCAAGAGGGGACGAAAAGACAATGTCGTGCTCCGGGCGCCATTTACTCTTTTTAACCGCTGATGTGACTGGGAGAGGGCAAAAAGAAATCATATTTTGGAACTGACTACTGAACCTCGCTATGTCACTGCCCCCAACATCAGAGGGGGTAAAATTCAATGGCATATGTTACTCATATTTAAAAATTAAATCGCCCATGTCGCCCAATGATGTAATTTACCTAGAGACCAACTGAATATGAACTTACCTATGGTGGTGACGACTGTGATAGCGAAGAAGAATGAGTTGCCGAAACTCCAGTTGCTGTGCGTGTCATTCCCCGACTCATCAGTGAATGACATTCTGTGGGCGGAGGCCAGCCGGAGCATTAAGCTCTCCATTTCATCTCTCGTCACGTTGCCGTCGCCCAGGCGATCCAACTTATCTGTCAAAGAGTTATAAATGCACAATAATTCGCATGAATTAATTTATTAAGCTTCTAATAGTAATAATAATGACTACGAGGTTTCACGAGTAAAGATAGCCTGGTTGGTAGGGCGTTGGATTCGCATACCGTCAGTTGTAAGTTCGAATCTCTCATAGCCACAAAGTTCTGTAAGTCAAGACAAAACCATTGGATCAAAGATGATCGTTCTCTGTTTCAGGTCTAAATTAAAATTTGTGGATGAGTGAATGATGAATGAAGTCCGCCCCATGAAAAGGGCTATCATGCATAAGTAACTAAGATGTACTATTGGCCCTAGATGGCGCTACTGAAACAAAGGACGCTAAAACTCGGCTTAAAAACGCTGACTTCGTTAGCAGACTTGTCTATGAAAAGTGTCATAAGCAACAAAAACTACGATTCGCATTTAGAATGAACAAGTTTGCACACCACTGACTTCCTTCGAGATGAATTTAGTTCGATGCTCAACGATTCTGTTTTCTGCACTCGTAGTTTTAAAAAACATATTTGATTTTATCAAAGCAAAAATTTTGATACAACCAATTTTGTATTAATAGAAATTTAATCACTTATGTTTCAATGTTTTATGTTTTTTAGAGAAGGTGGTGGAATATCATAGGAATACACGATACAATGAATAGAAAAGTGTAAAGTTACTGTAATAGTTTGAGCTATATGACTATGGAAGTTTGAACCTTAAAAATATTTTGTGGAGAAAGCCATTAAGACAAATTACATAAAATACTTAATTGAAAATTTTAGCTAGTGTAAATCTCGGCGAACCGATTGTTCTACAAATGCATATTACATTGATACCATAATAATGAGAAAAATGCTAATTGATAAATTAAACTTCTTTGAAAGTAAAATTTCATTTAGTTTTATTTACATGAATAACTCGTTCTGAATATTGCAGGGAGTCAACTCCTACTAAGGTCCTTCCAATATAAAAAGGGTGACGGGAGAATACAGGAAATAAACAAAAACTGTTGTTTTTTTAATCATTAATTTATAAACTATTACTAAGTAGTATACTACTTAGTAATAGTTATTTAGGATTAGCTACTGTAATCCTAAAAATATATTTTTAACTTTAATAAAGATAGCCTAAGAAGAGGAATTCATTTTACAATTAAAACATTTCAGAATTACGTATTGCAATTAGATATAAAAGAGTTATGGAAGCTCATGTCCTACGCGTAATGTCTGTCCCTTCCCTTTAGTTTAATTATCAGAGGTTTCAGCACATTCTTATTATGCTTCTATTAATTAATTCCTTTTAAAAAGACAGTGGACTTTCAAATAAGCAAAAAATGAAAGAAAATATGAAATTTTATTTTCATTGCTTCTTTAACAAAATATATGTTTACATTCAATTAAATTAGCATTATAAAATGTAAAGTTCAGTCAAATGGATACTTGATGGCCCTAGAGGAACAAAGGTGCATTTTAATGAATTTTCACAAAATGATATTTTAATTAGATTAAAATATCTTTAAAATGTTCCAGGTGACTTAATTTTTGAAAGAATTAAATGCAATTAATAATGAAGATTTCGGTTAAACATTAAAAGGAAACAGGGTATGCATTTTATGTTTCGAGGATTTTTTTTAGATATCTAAAAGTCAATTTTAATTCAGAAAAGCATAAAATTCTTATGAAAATTCAGAGCGTATGTACAAAAATACTTCTAAAAAATGAACATTTAATTGGAATTATAAAATCATATACAGTTTTGTTCCAAATAAATTTATATTGTGTGATAAGGAAAAAGTAATAGAAAAAAAATAGTCGCTTTGAAATTCGTAAAAATTATATATCATTTAATTTTTTTAATAATATATTTCGTTTAAAGAGTTTTTTTGTAAAATATTTGACATATATATTTTAATACACATGCGTAAAAAATTTGATAATTCTAAATTAATAATTCGCAAAAGTGCCTAATAGAGACACACAATGTATTTAAAATATGTCTAATATGACTTACATTTAAGAGTATATTTGACTGAAAGCCAAACTAAATTTAAATTGTAAGTTTTTAAAAGTTGTCTAAGACATTTATTCAGCTATCATTTGCACTTTTCTTTTAAAAACACGATTTCAGATTCTTCGCTCTAAATGGGGCATACTGAACTCTTTCGTCAAGACTTTCAAATTAAGATCTTGCAATCTTTATATATAAGCAAAACAGTTAACACTCGATGTGCAATGCCAAGCAATTCTTTCCCATCGTTCAACACATCCCTTATTACTTTAAATGTGTCTCGACGTTTAAACGCAAGATGTTGCTCCTCTTCCATTTTGAAGTTAACTAGCTACTCGGGCAATCACCTGGTTCACATGAAATATCAACATTCCTTGTTGTTAAACTATTAATAAGAAGTGTATTTACTTAAAACTTCTCTTTTATTGTTTGATAAAACTGGAAATAAATAAAATAAAAATTGATGTTTTTTAAGAAAAAAAAAATTAATTTTGGAGATTTTGATGAAGACCTATCTGAATCCGAAAAACAAATGTTTGGATTTATATTTCTATGTTTGTCTGTAAACTAAATAACTCAACAACGTTTTGAGCTAGGAGAGGGGGGAGGCATGTGGCCTTTATATCAAATTGTGAATATCAGTCAAAATTGGAGCGAAATTTATTTACAGTAAGCATCTTTCCCTGAGTGTCTGATAGTAAGTGAATTCGATAATTACAAAATGTGGAGATCTAGATAGATAAAATTTGTTACCCAGTTTTAACATCTAAGGTGCATATCCTTATCACAGTTTGAATCAAATCTCCATTGATCATCTGTAGATTTCTGCTTCCGTATGCATGTAAACACAATGACTATTAAATGGAATGATTTAAATAAATGTAATTCAGTATTACTAAAATTGTAGTTCAGAGTCAAACTTCGGTTTCCATTGTTTAACAAAACAAAACAAAACAAAAAATTGTGTCTCTAAAGTCCATAATCGATTTTTTTTTTTTTTTTGTTCTACTACTGAAACACATTGAACAAGATTCCGAAAATAAAAACCTGATCATTAGTAGGGTTCAAAGTCTACAATTTTATACTGAGTAAGTGGGGAGATCAGCGTCTTTATTAGAGAATATTCGAAAAATATTTCGGGGGTACAATTCCCTTTGTTTTTAATCCTGCTATTGTAAAAAAGCATGTCAATATTAAGTGCAAAATAAATGTCTACGCAAGGATAAAGTTAATAAAGAAGTTTAAGAAAAGTTTCAAAATACGTCTAAGAAGCGATTGTAAATTCTTAGGATTTATGTTTGGGAGGTTTGGTGGTAAGTTAATTAGAGTAAGTTAATCAGGTGGTAAGTTTATATTTTAAATATATATGCAACAACAGAGGAAGTAATGGCAAACAATTCTGCTTAGATTTAGTTTAGTTATATTAACATCCCGTTTTAAAGTAACACTAGGGCTATTTTGGGAAGGACCTCGTCATTTTGAACCGCGGTCAGATGACGATGTCGACACCTCAGCAGGCAACTCCTCTCCAAGCATCCACACCACACCAGCTAGAAAGCGTTTGGCCAAGAAGGATATAGTGTGTACCAGACCCGCTTACACGACGGTTCTTCGGTGGAATCGGGTCTTGAGCTTATAACCCTCCGGTTCCGAAGTCCAGACCTTATCACAGGGTCACCGTGGCTCTAGCTTTGGTTAGGATGAGATGTAGTACATTGCATAAAAAAGATGATCAAAATTCAAATTTGAATGAACTGGCATGGTTTTTTTTAATTCAAGCATCCATCCACGAATATTTGTGATATTTCATGTCAATGAATGTTCCTACACTTGTCTTTCTTTTAGAGGACTTCTTAAGATTCAGATTTTGTGATTTGCATTCACACTCGTAGTGTTTTAGATCACTTGTACCTGTTCATTTCTTTACGTTCTAATGCTAACTATAATTCATTCACTGCGCCACGATTCTGAGCTTGAATGCAAAGGCTGAAATTGATAAAGTTGAACTTCTATTTAGCCGCTTTGAAATTTTCTCTTGAGAGCATTGCAACAGGGTGTTCTCTGGATATATTTCATAATTTAGATTTTATAAAAAGCCCATTTTACAGAAGAAATAAAAAATCAATAAACTATAATCGGAAGGTAAAATGTAAAGCTGATAAAACATTAAAAAATCGATATATTCCAAATTATATAAAGAAATGAATTCTGTTAGCAGAAAAATAGCAGGCTCTTCCTGTTTACTTATTTGTAGAGCTTGTTTTAAGAATACAATTCATACTCGAAGCCATTTCTTTTCCAAAATTGCATCTGGGGCTTTGAGACATTTACTATAATTTTTATAATTCGATATATTATGAAAACCCATTGGGCTTAAATGCAACGATAACTTTTTTAATTTGCCAATAAAAATGTATTGTATTTATATAAGAATCACAAAATTGCAAGACATTCTATTTGCAATAAAGCTTAGAAAATACAGGGTGAGTACAAGGTCTTTTCCTGTTTATTATAGGCAGACTAACATGACCTTTCGAAATCGCTATATATCTTTTTTATTATTGTATATCCCTGCTCCAAGAATTTTTATCTTTGGATAAATGATACAATTACTCCGAATTCGTAAACAATAAGCCAATTTGTAACGGAATGGTATCGATGCAGTGGCGGATTTAGATATTTTTCGGCCTTGGTTATACACATTATGATGAACCCTTTTTTAACAAGATGATTAAGTGTTACATTTTATCAATTATTTTAAATGTTATTGGGGGCCGCGATGACCTGATGATAAGGTCCTGGCTTAGGAATCGGAAGGTTTCAAGTTCACGACGCAATTCCACCGAAGAACCGTCCTGTAAGCGAGCCTGGAGTCTGGTGCCCTTTAAATCTGCCGGGGCCAAGCGCTCTCCTGCTGGTGTGGCCCGGAAGTTTGGAAAAAGGGGCGACAACCCAGGTGTAGTCCTCGTCATCTGACCGTAGCTCAAAATTACGAAATCTGTCCCAAAGACCTAATGTTGCTTTAAAACGGGGATGTTAATATAACTAAACTGAACTAAATGTTATTGATAAATATTATTGAAGTAGATGTTTGATTTTATAACTATTCTTATAATTAAATGAACGTAATAAAATATATAGGAATATGACAAATTATATTTGATAAAGTATTAATATTATCCTAATATTTTATCATTCTTAAATTATGCATTTTTTACAAACTTATTTATTTGACAACTAGGGAATTAAGTCCGGTTTCGAACTTAAAAACCTTCTGACCCTTAAGCAGAAATTTTACCATTAGACCTCCTCGACCTCCTCTATTTTGCTGATTGGTTACCATGTCTACAAGACAATGCATGTTAAATCTGTCACAGATCCAAAACCTTCCCACTGGTTTAGTATAGAGTTTTAGAGGAAGAGACATGTTGCCAGTTGAATATTTCGAGATCCGTCCCGAAATTTCCTACTTTTGCTTCAAGACTAAAGTTCAATATAATAAAATTAAAGTAAACACTTTACATCCTGCGAGATGCATGATGAATTTCGCAATGAAAAGAATTCGATTTAATGTTCAGTAACAGAATGAGGAGGTAAAAATCTAAGTGTTGAAATTATAAAATATCTTGTTGAAGCGAAAAAGCTGTAACCTTTTAAATACCAGTTTTTTTCTTTTCCAAAATTAAGATAATTTAGGGTTCTAATATGTAAAATAAAGTATAAATAGCTATATTCCACTAAAATAAAAACGAAAATTAACTGTTGGTGCAATTTTGGAGGTGGTAATATGCGTTTCAGTGATCTTTTTAAATGGGACACGTGTCCCATTGGGGTTGAAGTGAACATATAAAATACAGTGGATACGGGAAAAAATTGCACTAGCATATGAATGTAATCACAGAAAACCATTGGGACATCCGCTTCAACTAATTCCCCACTTACTTATCCCTTTGGATGATTTAAAAATATCAGCGGGACATGTATGTCCCGGTGGGGCCCAAAGGGTTAAATGATGATAAATGTACTTTGCCACAACACGTCACATTGAATTGAATTTGCAACGTGTTCATTTTTGTTATGCCTCACGTCTTGGTGCCTTTTATCGATTTAATAAAAAATAACAAGCAGAACTTTTAAAAAGGATTTGCAAAAAAATGGCACAGATCATCTTTCGTTTTATAAGCATGAGCACCAATATTTTCTGGTATAGGAAGAGAAACTATTGAAAATGTCAAAAAAAAAATAATCGATATCGATATTTTGATGAATCTCCACTTTTCAGGTTTCAATAAATTCAAAACATTTTATTTGTATCTTTGTTTCTTGTCTGATAACAAAATAAAGTTGTTATTGTTAGTAATGAATAGAGCCAGAAACATGGGAAATGAATTCTAGGATGATGCTTTTCACTACCGAATTCTACTGTGATGTTAAAAGCGTCAGCTCACCAGCTCAATCCAGCCTCAATGCTTAATTAAAAAACTTGGAGGATCCTCAAAATTTTCTTGAATACTCTTTAATAAATTTGTTATCCCAGGGTATGCTTTGTATGGCACTGGCGTACAATAGTTACAAAATATTAACCTTTGGCCTGAATGTAGCATTTTTATTGAATCTATTGTGTCATCCTTGGAGAGTAGTTTGGCGATTAATCCTTGGCATACGGTAAATAATATTCGAAAATCAAATTTGTGTTTTAGATGTTTTTTCTCCGACTAATTGAAACAAAAATGTGACAGAGAATTACGCTTTTCACAAAATCATATATCAAATTTGAAATATTAAGAGTCATTGCGTTTACATGTTTCTGAAAATAAGATCGATAGACGGTCAACTCTTGCTGAATTTGGAAATATTAAAATTAAAGAAAAAATAAGTTGTTTTATGCGGGAGAGGATAGATAATACTTTTACAAAACATAGACATTCTTTCATGTTTTATAATCCCAATCTTACATAACAATAATAGATTATTCAATTGTTGTAAGTTTATTACAATCACAGCATGTTCTTTTTGCAAGTCAATAGAAATTAAAGATTATTTCTTGTACGTGTCCAAGGTGCACTACGATATTTGCTACCTATAAACTTGGAATTTTGTTGCGTTCCTTTCAGTGCGGCTTCGATTAAATAAAGAAATCAAGTTAAAAAAAAACTATACTCCAAAGTTTTAAAAAAGGTGAAGAAAATATTAGAAAGTTAAAAAATACAAGTCATAATTGATTTTAACGTATTGATGTTATTTCTTTTATTACTGTCAAAAGAATTGGACAATTTAAAACATTTCTAATCCAGCAAGAGCCGCGTTGGCTTGGTGGTAAGGTCTAGACTTTGGAACCGAAGGGTTTCGGGACCCGATTCCACCATAAACTGGTCTGGTGCACCGAGAAATATGTCGGGTCCAAACGTCCGCCCTCTGGTATGGTGTGCAAGTTTGGAGTTGGGGTACCAGCTCAGGTGTCGTCCTCGTCATCTGACCACAGTTTAAAATTATGAGGCCCGTTCCAAAATTGCCCTAGTGTTGCTTGAAAATGAGACGTTAATATAAGTAAACTAAACCTCTAAATCAGCAGGTTGACAATTAGCTCTCAACTATTTTGAAATTCTTTTATTGTAATTTTTTGGCAATCAAACTTTGTTGGTTTATCTCTCATGTTTTTAATATTTAATTGAAGTGAAGAAGAGAGTTGATTTTTGATCTGTAAACAGCAGTGATTTGTAAGTACTCTATTTATATTTCTTTTATTTGAAATAGGATGACACAAAATCAAAGAAAATTTGTTCATTATTTTTTGAAAAAATGAGTAATTGACAACAAAAGGTAAGAATTTCTTTTTTTTATCCATAAATTTTGCATCCAGTTTATTTTATAATAATAAAACTGTATTGATTTCACAAATTATAGAAAGCTGTAGGGTTTTTAAATTTAAACGAGCTCTTTGATTTTAGAAATATAGTTCGGAAATTGATTTTTATGATTGGTTTTTATTCTTATTGTTTAAGGATGCTTCCTATTGTGATATAAACAAAAATTTTTTTTCATATTTTATATTGAAATTATTAGAGATGAGAATTCATCCATTTAAAAAGAAATCCTCAATTCGATTTCAGTCTTCCGATTTGCAATTTTTTCCCCTCAAAGGGCACAGTTTTATAGAAAATGTTAGTTTAGATAGTTGATAATGCATCCTTTAACACATGTACCGCGTTTCTTAATTGATTATATTATATTAGGGCGGATTTTTTTCATTTTTTTTTTATTTCTCAAACAAACTTATAGAAATGTATGAAAAGATTTTGTAATCCTAGTTATGAAAAGAAACCAGGCAAAAAAAGGGGGAACGAAATAAAGAAATGACATTTGATGGAATGAATTAATATTGCAATTGGACTGAAGGAAGATTAAAAACTGCTATTAATATAGTTATCATAAAATAAATTTATAAGTAATGCAATTTTTCGAATTATGAAATACTAGAACTAAAGTACTAGGACATTAAATTATTAAAATCGTTAGTTAAAATATCAAGAATTACGTTTTCATAATATATAGGAAAATCTTAATTATTCATCCACTAGTTACAGTACATTCTATTTGATTTGACCAATAAATTAATTTATGATGTTATATTTGTTTGAAATTTATTTTCATGTAATCCTTTATAATCTGGCGACTTTTTTTAAATTTATAAATAAGTAAATCATTAAATATAGATAATGTTTCAAGATATTTCTTATTACGGTACTAAGATATATTTATTAAAGAATAAATAAATTTAAGTTTATATGTAATGATATTTTAAAGTCTAATTTAAATCCCAGTTAATTTCCAAAGTTTTATCTTAATTTAACCCATATTAACAACATTTTAAAATGTTCTCTTATTTTATGATCCAGTTCCACCTTTTTTTTTTTATTTAATTAATGCTACACGAGCTCTGTAAAATTACTGAAATCCGCACTTTCACACGCTCCAGTTTAGTTTAGCTTAGTTATATTAACGTCCCGTTTGAAGCAACACTTGGGCTATTTTGGGACGGACCTCGTAATTTTGAACCGCGATCAGATGACGTTTCACACGCTCCAAGTGAAGGGATAAAAATTTGCCAAACTAAGCGAATTTTTTAAAAGGTATCAATATTCTCCTTACCTAAATTGACAAGTGTAAAGATATCCCTATCAGAATCTCATAGTATATAATCATTGGGGATAAATATTTGTCTCTTTTCGCTCTTGTGTCGTGCTGTAGATTGACGTACCTCGTCATTTGTTGCGTGTAGATAAATTACGGGATGGAATAAGGGACGTGTTGCCCTGGTCGTAAGGTCTCGGCTTTGGAAACGGAGGGTTTCAGGTTTGAGACCCGATTTCACTGAAGAACCGTCGTGTAAGCGGGTCTGGTGCACGCTAATTCCGTCGGGGCTAAACGTCCTCCCGCTGGTGTAGCTTGGAAGTTTGGAGAGGGGGGTGCCAGCTCAGGCATCGTTCTCGTCATCTGACCGCTGTTCAAAATTGCGAGGTCCATCCCAAAAGTGCCCTTGTGTTGCTTTCAAACGGGCCCTTGTGTTGCTTTCAAACGGGCCCTTGTGTTGCTTTATAACTAAACTTAACTAACCCGGGATGGAATAAAAGCGAAATTCAAAAATTCAATATGTCTTCCCTCTCTTCGACCACGAAACTGCTTAAAAAATATGTTTTACTTATATATTTTCACAACATCAGAAAATGAACTAGTGTATCATTGACATGACGATTAAGTTATGGGTATGAAATTAAATTGATGAGCACTGCCCAGGGTCCAATAAATAACCAAATCTACCTCTGTGTCTTGCCATAGCATTTTGAATCGATTCATTCGTGGATGTTTAAATAGCTTCTATGAAACTCCATGCACATTCGAAAGAATTCGAACATTTAAATTTGTTCCCTTACCGATAGCCAGTGACAAGTACATTAGTTCCTAATCACCGAACGCTAGTAACGACAGCTCCCGAGGGGGAAAGAAGGAGAAAA
The DNA here is from genome assembly GCA_026543865.1 of Argiope aurantia. Taxonomy (NCBI): domain Eukaryota; kingdom Metazoa; phylum Arthropoda; class Arachnida; order Araneae; family Araneidae; genus Argiope; species Argiope aurantia. Next base: position 2,354,529 of record JAPMOR010075478.1, on the reverse strand, counting down.
AAAAGAAGCTTGCAAAAAGCTCCGGCAACCTAAACCGCAAAATAAACATCCATGCATCACCTCGGTTTCAGGGTGAGGAAGAACTCACGTGCAACGTCTGCCGTTCGTGTCATGTCTGCGAGATCGCAAAGAAAAGATAAATAACATTTTTACTACACGCGAGTTTTTATTTACGAACCTCGCCTCCAATGACGATTCCCGGTCGCTATAAATAGAGGGTTACGCGGCGTCTCGGCCCAATTGGTCAATGGGTTGCGAAAGGGTTGAAGTGAGGGAAACCCTCCGTTCATTCTGGTGAATTCTTATTTAAATAAACTCGGGATGAAAGGGAAGCTGTGATGAAGAAATCAACATGTATCATAATCCGTCATATTTTGAAAGGCAGTCGTAAATTGTTAAATTCGTAATCGTCAGTCGTAATTGTTTTACTTTTCTATATCTATATCTATACTTATAATAAAGCCCAATGTGTGTGTGTGTGTGTGTTGGCGCTCCACAGACCAGACCATTCAACCTACAGCTACCAAATTTGGCACGTGTATACCTTGGAGGCCGGGAATGTGCACCTGGGGGTTATTTTTTCGAATTTTTAAATAGAATTTTATTTATTTAAAAATTAAGCGAAATTTTGACGTGTTTGTGCTATAACTGCCGAAAATATTACCGCACAAAAAAGATTTTTACATGAAGTTAAAGATCAAAAATTTATCTTTTAAATGATACTACTGTTTTAATCTTAAAATTAAATTTCTATTTTTAATGAATTTTTAAATAAATATTTTAACTATGTTTTTCAATAATTTTTTTCGTCAAAAATAAAAATGAGGATTAAGCACGTTTCGCATTCCTGAGAAAAAAATAGCTTTTTTCAAAGTGTTGCCATCACATTGATTAAAGCTCTAACTGAAAATAAATTAAATCTTTTTGGAAATGAAATCTGCAAAAATATAATTTTTGGCACGCGTTTGTAGGAAATCAAACAAATATGAAATATTATTTTTTCTGAAAAATAAATTCAAGAAAAATTATTTTATGATCTTTTACACTCTCTATACAGGTTGTTTATTCAGTCCCGGATCCATTTTGATATTTAATGAATCATAAAATAATGAAGATGTAAACAAACTTATGGCATTTATTGATGGAATAACTCATATATTTTCCTTTTCAGGTTTGAATATTTTTACTATTGTAAATATCGTCTGCGCGTGTTTTTAATTTCAGATAATTTCATTTTCCAGTCTAAATATCTGTACTTTCCTAAATATGGTCTGCTTATTAATTGCATTTTTCTCTCTTTTGTTTTTGGCAACTATTGAAATGTTTTGTTTACTTTTGATGTGTTTTTTCTATGTAGTACTTTTGTATGTGATGTTTTATTCGAGCGGATATTAAGGAGAATGCATACACCACAAGAGAAAGCACAGATTTTATGATGGTCATAGAGTTAATTTTCAATCAACTAAATCACTGACTTTTAAGAGTTAATTTCAAATCACTTAAACTGACTGATTTATGAAGATTTGAATATCACTATTCAATAAAAAAAGGATAATTTTAGATTTTTCATCGATCGTTTCAAATAAAATACGCCAATAAGCGCGCAGGTTTCTCAAGATTAATTGGCCTAAGATTATGAAAATGGTGAGTTTTTCTAAATTTTTAACATTTAAAACTTCATAAATAAGTCTTAGTTGATCGTGGAAAATAGAAACATTCATTCATTTATTTAAAATTTGGTGTGTCCAGAATATTTATCAGAATATGATACCTTACTGCATTAAATTTAGACTTCATAATTTTTGAAATATATTTATGAACAGGAACAAAATATTATTATTGATTTCATTTCAATCCTTTTGAAAGCAAAACTAAAAACTGAATTTTATACTGAATCTCAAAAATTTTTGTTGAATTATTGTTTGAGATATTACATAAACTATGAAAAATATTTTGTAGTTAACATAAGACTTAAATACCGAGCAATTCTGTTTGCAATACTCATATTCAATAATAATAATAATTAATAAATAACAATAAAGATGATAAATAAAATAAAGCGCTTGGTTTTATTAAAAAATATCTTAATATTAATTGCAATTTCGTCATTTACATTTTTAATTAAAGTTGAAGTTTTACCGGAAATGGCAACAAATTAGCAAAATATATAGAGTAAATTGAACGAAACAATCTAAACAATATAAGTTTGGTATGACTATCAAAATTTGAAGATTAAAGAGGTTTTGTTTGAGAATCCTTTAAGAGACCAGTTACTTAAAATATTTAATTGAAAATTGTAGCGAGCGGTAATACTGGCGAACCGGCTGGTCGCCAAAGGCGGCTAGTATATAATAAAAACGAAATTGAAACTTTAAATAAGTCAAGTTTTATTTAAATAATTTAATTTTTTAATAATTAATAATAATTTTTTTATTTAATTTTATTTAAAGAAGTAAAATTGAAACTTGTTATTAAATCATTAATAAGTTATGAACTGTTTTATTTAATAACAAGACAGTCATGTAGCTAGTGGTTTATTGTTATTTTACTACAAAGGAAAAAGGACTTATGGAGCCATATGTTATTTTACTACAAAAAAAAATAAAGGACTTTTTGTCCGTTATACCTTGTGATAAAGTAATTTTGCATTCCTCTTGGTACTTCAAGTGTTAATGGTTTTTTAACAGTTGCAAACTTTAAATGGGAGTTTGCCATTTCAAAGTATGTTTACAGAAAGTGAAGCACTGTTAAAAGTGGACAGTATCTTGTGAGAATATGTATGTAAAAAAACTGCAAAAAGAACTCTATATCTAGCTGATCACGGACTCTATCTTAGACTGAGCCAATGTATATATTTATTTTTCCTGTTTATTTATTTATCTTTTCATTTATATACTTATTTTTTCATTTATTTATTTAAACTTTTCACTTTGCTTTAAATTTTTTAAACTTTTTAAATTTTTCTGTTTTTGAATTTTAAACTACCTATTTTGGGTAAATTTGTTTATTTACTAATTATGTTTCAATGATACTGTTGCTGGATATTATGTAGGCTCTTCTACTTGAGCCATTGAAACTTTCCTCCACTTTTTCTTTTTACGCCTGCTCCTTTATTTTTTGTTTCTGTTTTTTACTTTGGCTGTCTTTAGCTTCTTTTGCATCTAATACTCACGTATATGAAAGAATTTTTTTTGAATAGCTAGTCCTTTGATAGCTATTTAAATTCTTTTTTTAATCTTAACTATGATCTTTTTATCGGTGTAACGCCACTTTTGACATACACTTAATCATCATCAAAATATTATTGTAAATTGCTAAACATGTTTATCGATATAATTATACATCTTTGAAACGGGTTTCTCTAATTAAGAGAGTTGATGCGCCTTCCATTTTTTCTTTGTCTCGGTTTCCCCCAAAGTTAAGCGTTGTAGGTTTAAATTTAGAAAGTCTTTTAACTTTATATTCAATTACATAACCCTAATTATCGCCAAGATAAGATAGCATATTTTATTTTGAAAAAATCTGCATTTATTCTGCTTTTTTATAGTGTTTTAAATTACGAGTTAAGAATTACTATGTTTTAATTTCGAAAACCTTTTACGTTTAAATATGTCAACAAAAACTGGTATGACAAGGAAAGCTTTCTCTAAATTGTAAATGATTTCGATCATGATGACCACGTGTTTAACACTAGGGAATTCTTTTCGTCATGGTAAAATTTTTTATGGGGCTTTAATCGGATTTTCATGCAATTTTAGCATTTCTATTGGCATTATCAAAATGAAAGAGTTATTGAAATTTAGCATTGCTTTGTAAATCGAGTTTTCAATTGATTCATGCACCCAATCGATTCGATATTTTTTTACCATCATATTTCAAGTTAAAAAAACATGTTGGAAATTTGAAAAAGCAGAACATTTTTCAGAATCAATTATAAAGGTTTTTCACTCTGAATATCTGAAGATCAAAATTCCATGTAGAAAGACAAATACATTTACTTATACAAAAATACAAAATTTAATTATGCATTTACTTATACAAATGCAAAGATTATCAAAATGTGTGTTTTTGTTTTAATTACGGCTATTCGATCTATTTAATTCTAGATAAATGTCATTTACACCTTTGCTTTAATGTAACAGAGAAGATGGGGTTGTTTTTTTCTTCTTCTCTTTCACCAGGGGAGCGGGCACCTCAGACATGGGAATGAGAAGCTTCCGAAACTGTGGTTGATTCTTGCCGCCCTGGTCGGTACAAAAATGATGTGGGGTCAGTTACCCGTACCGATGATAGGAAGTGTCTCCCATGCAGGGATTGTACCGTGGCCGGCGACGGTCCTCAAGACCTAATTATAGTTCCGACCAATGCTAGTGAGGCGCTTCGATCATTCAGATTCATCCGTGTGCCCCAGGACGGGCCGGAATAGCTGTGCAGGGTTACTCTTTCACATATGGACATTTTTGATAACTGATTATTAAATACTATTTAGCTGTTTTTGAATTAAAGGTAGCATTACCAGATGTTACTTATTTTTGTTTTTAAGAATGGAACATTGTAATACATTTTTCACTCACTTCCTGGTGTGTTAGGCTCCTGAAATTTAGCAGAAATATGTATTGCCTGTGACAATAGAACTTATTTTAATAGTATTTATTAGCATAATTAAATTTTAATCGGATAAGTTAAATTTTGATTCGATTTTGAGTGGCTCCATCTGGCTTAGTGGCTCCATCTGGCTCCATCAATAATAGAGTAATGAATTATGAAATTCATCAAATGTAGGAACCAAGACAAAAAAAAAAAAATAAACGTGAGATGTGTTAAAACAATATAATTAATTCACAATGAGAGATTGATTAATTCATAAGAAAGATTCCAAAATATATATAAAAAATTATAAATATATGACCAAAGGCATTTATCATTTTAACTTATTTGCAATATTTTTACTATGGCAGTAGAGTTTGGGGATTTTGCTTTGTCGTACATATTTTTAATAAAAGATTATTTTCGACTTTTTAGAATATTACTAAAACAAGATTAAAATTAATTTTAACCTTTATTTTTTATTTCTATTTATGCCGTATGTCTTGAGAAAGTTCAGTTTTAAATAATAACTAATGAATAGTTACATATACAATCTTGCACAATTTCCATTCATAAGTTTTAGTATAAAAAACATTTTTAGGTAATTATTTTTTGAAAATAAGAAATTTTTTAGAAAACTACAGAAAATACAATGCTTATTAAATCTTGTATATTAACATAAAGCACTACATTTATTTGAAAACAAAATATTTATAATAATAAAAAGGAAGTGTGTTTATAAATAATGTGAATTTACATCTGAAGAATTTTATGGATGCAGTATTTCTCTTCGTAAAAATGATTTATAATATAACATTTCATATGTAGTTCAATTTTTTTTTACCATACATTACGGCCAAAATTTAAATACAAAAAAAAAAAAATGGAAGCTAAATAATGAAGAAGTTCTCTATTTCATTTCATGAAATCAAAGTATAATAGTATACTGATGTAATGATTAGCTTACCTTGGAATTCATTTCTAAGATCTTCGATTTCTTTTCTGAGTTTCTCCTCCAGGGGGCTCTCAAGAAGCATAAAGACGAGGCCGCCCAGCAGAACGTAACCAATGAACACAATTAAAAGTCCAAATAGTTCTTTCTTGCTGACGATGATTCCCTGAAATAAAAGAAAAAGTATCAGAAGAAAAGTAGTAAATTCATTCACGCTGACAAAAAGAATTTTAATTATACTGAAGGAAAAAAAAAATACCATAATGTTTTTAAAAAACCCTTCTACCTTCGATCTTTTGTTGTTCATGGTAGAGTCATCTTTTCAAAAGACGCAATTCAGTCATTAGTATCCTTTATTTGCTTTGATCCGGGATTTTTGGTATTTTAAATCTGATTCGATTTAGTTTAAAACAATTTAATTTCGTATCTGTTGTTAATGGACATATTTTATGTAACACGTTTAAAAATATTGGTACTTTCTCAGCTTCAATCCATCTTCAAGTTGAATGATTTAAATTGCGATGGAAGTTCAAGATCTTTAACTTAACAAAAGGACAAATTTTCTGCCAAAAAATAAATATACCGAAACAAATATCAAGCGCAAAATCTCATCTCTAAATCCTAAGACTTCAAATATTTTTTATTGTAGTTTATTGCAAAAAGTTGTATTGTAGTTTATTGCCTGGTAGTATTGTAGTTTATTGCCTGGTAGCTTTATGCAATATAAAATTTTAATAATTCGATATAAAATTTCAATAACAAATTTAATAATTAATAAGTTAATAATTCGCAAATTAGTGTTAAAGCAGATTCTGTCCGATTAGCGGAATAATTAGCTAATATTTAACGTCAGTTGTATGTAATATTTTTAATTAGATCATCAACTTGCAGCTATAAGTCCGGAAGTTAAATAGATCATATTTAATTTCTTACTGTGACCTTTATTCCTTTTATGAAGATGTGAAGACTTGTGGATTGTAGCATTTTGTTATATCCGAATTCTAAAATTTAAACGCTTAAATGAAAATATATATTATTAAATCTTGAAAATTTCTTCGTATTACTTGTGAAACTTTTCAATAGTTTCCATGTTTAACGCTATAACAGAAAGGAAAACATTCTTGTTTGTATCCTGACAAAATTGTTGTCACAAATTCTCAATTTAAAATTTTGTTTTAAAACGCTTAATTGACACTTGATGCATTACATAGAAAATTACAATTCTAGCTCACCTTTTGTACTGTCATTCATAATTCGTCGGAAAAGATTTTAAATTCAAACTTTCGCAGCCTGTCTGGTTTCTTTACAGGAGTTTAACACGTGTTTTGTGTACCCGGATGATGACATCGTTAAACTTTTGCTCGGAATGGAATTTGCTATGACAGCTGGGAAATCGGAGAAAGCGTTTTGATACACCTACATTTCGAATACAGCAATGTATTGTCTATGTTTTCACATGCTCTTGATACACAAAATATTTTATGTGCCCGAATTATTAGCTCATGTATAAACATTTATAATAAAAGCCAGTATTCTAGACCCGACTTTTTACCCTTGCAATTAATGTTGTGTTGGCATTGCAAAGATTGCAATAATCTAATCCGGTTGGCATTGAATTAAGGGATTGGTGGGTTAATGAAAGCTTCAGATTAGCGAAGATTCATAAACGCATCTTAATCCTAAAATCTATATTTATTGCTCAAAGATATAAAGAAAAATCATTATATATGATAAATGTGAAAGATCAAATCTTGGAAAATGTCAGTTTTCTCTGCTAAATGCTGACATAGACCTGAATTAGACCAAGTGCTTACTAAGCATCATTGTTCCTCAATTACACTAGCGATATTTACATGCACTGATGACGTACGCC
>JAPMOR010075478.1:2309562-2343103 GCA_026543865.1 Argiope aurantia | reverse complement strand
ATTAATGAGTGTCTTAATCATATTTTACAACAATTTCATTAATGAGTCTCTTAATCATATTTTACAACAATTTCATTAATGAGTCTCTTAATCATATTTTACAACAATTTCGTTAATGAAGCTAAAATTTGTTTCATTGCTTGTACTGATGTTTCCACTTAGCTTTTTTCCATTGCTGATGATCAAGACATAAAAATGAAGTTCATTCTTCCATGTTGAGTACGTTTCAGTATATAGCTTTCTTCCGGTAAAATTTTGAAATTTCATTGTTCTTATAATTTAATTTCGGAATCAAGCAATGGTGAAATTTTTCAAAAAGCATTTCTCATTTTTAGCTCTTTCAATATCAGTTTTTTTCTTTTCCAAAATTAGGATAATTTTGGGCACTAGTGGGTCAAATAAAGTATAAATAGCTGTATTTTGCTAAAATAAAAACAAAAAATTAACTATAAGTGCAATTTTTGAGGTGGGTTATATGTGTCCCAGTGGTCTTTTTAAGTGGGACACATGTATCCCATTGGGGTTGAGGTTATAAAATTGAGTGATTGAGGTTATAAAATACAGTAAAAAGTTGGGTCTTTAGTTTTTATAATATATTAGAACAATTTTATTGCAAGAAAACTCTTATCAATTACATAACCAACATTATGCATGACATTTCTATGTATGATGCATGCAGAGTGCAACTTTACTCATGGCACATACAGTTTTCTTTCGGGTTTCTTTATTACTACTTTATTTCTAAGATTTAGTTAAAAATTACACTACATATGAATTTAATCACAGAAAACCATGTGAACATGTATTTCAATAAATTCCCCTTTGGATGATTTAAAAATATCAGCGGGATATATATTATGTCACGGTGGGACCCAAAGGGCAAAACACAGCCACTTTTTTCTTTATATGATTGGATGTTTAAGAATATAAATAAGAAATTTGGGAAATGCATAGCATAAGGAACTGAACGTAGTAAGGCTTCAAAAATAGTATAAGTTCATTTGTTTATTTTGTTGAGAAAACTATTAAAAATGAAATTAAGCAAAATATGTCATTATAATTTTTAACAACCATAATCAAGACGACCCAACTGTCAGAAAAGTGGTTAGTTTAAAATAAAAGACCTTTCATTAAAAATCGTCTAAGCATTTATTGATGAATTTTTTAAATACATTTTTTCTATAAGTTTTTTTTTGTAACGACGAACCTTTTCTTGCTGTGACATAGGATAGAGAGATGTTATTTTCAATAAAAGGAAAAAATATTGGATTTTTTTTATTGCAAAAACAAATTTATTTGCTCAATAGTTTCACAGTTTATATCACTAAATAGCTTAGCAATAGATGAAACGATGCAATATATAGATAATAAATTGATCCGAATCACGTGTTACAGAAATTCAATGTTTTCAGATGAAGAATTCTACTTTTCCTACTATTAAACCCACCGATTACTTCTATTTTATCATGCTATCAGAGATGGGGGAGCAAAATTTCGATATTTTGTAAAGATAACTTCAGAACTTTATAAGCGAAAAAAGTTCATTTTTAAGTTATAATTCAAGCAATTAGGATAGACACCGACTATAAAATTGAATTCTTTTTACACTCACGCTTTCTTAATTATATTTGAAATATACTATTATTATAATTTATAAATTTTTATGTTTTTATAATTTAAAAAAAAATTAAAATATATAGAAACAATAATATTTACATAAATGTATTTGATATCTTTTGTATGTAAGAAACAACGCGCAAATGAATAAATGAAATAATTAAAAAGACATAATATTTTCAGTAAACAATGCAAAATTTATTTTGCAAAAAAAAAAAAAATATCTTTAATTATAGCTATCGTAGTTAGTGTAAGAAGGAATGCCGAGTATGTTTGGAAAATTATCATTTCCCGTAGATTTAATTTAGAATTACAACTTTATTTAAATCGATATAGAGTTGCAATATTGCAATTCTATATTTCCATTATCCTTTGTACTTGGGAAAGTAATTCGATGCACAATTATTCATTTAATACAAGGATTTGTTTATTGCTCAGAAAAATAAATATATAATTGAATTAAGTTGAATGCCCCAGAAAAAATTAATCTACATTTTTTTACACTCTGTAAGTATTTTTAATATTCGAAATAAATAAATAAATATGACGTCAAAATGATGCACTGTGTTGAACGGTGCCTGAGAGAAGCCATCCAAGTGCAACGGATATATCTTAGTATCTTATTTCAATTTTGCTGAATTGATACCAAGTTTCCGAGTTCATACACCCATACAATTATTCAAAAAATGCACATAATAAAAGACTTCTTTTGGGAGTTTTAAAATATGGAAATTTATCAAATGCTTGGACTTTTTGTAGATTTTTTTCTATGCTTGGATGTATTAAATAATAAAAATCATTTCTGCATTGCTTTTTTCACGAAGACAATAGAATTTTTGATTACCCTTTCAAATTTTAAATAGAAGAAAATTAACTGCACAAAAATATTCGCGGAAGCTAGGAAATACCAATTTTTGGACGTGTCCAGATTTGTATGTAAAGTGACACGTAAAGGGGAAAAAAAGAGAATTGGTAAATCGAATTATTTATTTTTAATGCAAGAAGGGAACATACAGGGCGTTTATTTTTACATCGATAGTAATACAGCTGTAAACAAATTATCCCAATTTCAGTTATGCAAATCATTTTGACAGGAGAAAGTTACACTGGAAACATAATTTTCTCGAATAAAAACGAGTACAATCAAAGAGACAGCTGACTCTCTCTGATTTATTGAATAAGAGACATTTTAATACAATATGTAAAGTACCCAAAATTACAAACAGCATTGTTTTTGTATTCACTAACTTAATGCATCAGAAATAAATTTCTCATTCTATCAAACGTAATTGCTTTTTTTTCTGCTTATTTCATAATGACTTAAATTACATCACATTAATATTAAAATAAAACTAGAGAGTTTTCTAATTTTAATTAAATAAATTTATCCATCCCCTCACTTAAATCCGATGTTTCGCATAATTTCTTTTTTCTAGAAAGAAGTGTTTCTAGCTAGTCATTTTTGTGCCATTTTGGATCTCAAGTTTATCATTCCCTTATTTTAAACTTGGCAACCGGAATAAAATTCCCAGCATTATATTTAAAATGAGAAAGGTTTCATGTTTGTAATCTTGTGAATACAGAAAACAAACTTAGATTCCATAATCTTACAAATGCTAAAGTTACTATTAAGGTGATCTAGAAATACACTCAGTTGATGGACGTTAATGATAATACTGTTCCAAGAAAGGTGCCATGAAGCTGTTACGATTGATTCACTTCCTCAAATGTTTGAAATTTGAATTTTGCATATTTGATACTATTTCTTATCTGTTCATCAGACTTCACGGACTGCACAACAAGATGCAGAACCGCTGTTCTAAGGGTGACCACAAGTATGGGTTAGTTAAAAAGAACGTTATTAGCTAGTTGCCAAATGAAATAAATTTCTAAAAAACACAAATTCTGTGAATAACGAAATATTTGAATAAAATTAATATTTTTTTTCAAAAAAAAATTATCAAGTTCGTATTCGTTTCATTATATCCACTTTATCATTATAGTATATATAAATATCAAGCAACTGCTTAAGAAATATTGTGTATAAATATAGATATCTCGCAATCACTAGCGATAAATAAATAATAAATAAAAGCATACATATTTCTGCAAAGCAAGTCAATGAAAAGATCAAAATAAATCGTGCTGATTAAGATAAAAATGCATTAAAATTTCAAAATAAATTAAACAATTTATTTTTAAAAAAAAGGATCTGCCTAAAGCCACAAAATGTCTAAATCCGCCACTGCTGCAAATTATAAGCATGGATCAAGCACTGAGAAAAACAGCATTACCATTGAAAGTCATGGGTAATTTTTCATCCAACGCACATCTCTCCACGACTCTCACCAATCAAGAAATTTAACACTGATTCGTAATTAACCATATTCACGATCAACACTTCACAGGCAGAGGCACACGTGAGAAAAATAAACAGTGTAAGGGACACCGCTTTACCATTGGAAGACATGAGTGACTCTTCGCGCAGCGGCCTCGCGGTTATTAATGTATCCAATCCACTCTATGAACGGTTATTTACCTTGCCGAATCCTCCTCCGAAACGCGTCTGCGAGCGAGTCCAAGCGATACGAGAGGGGGGTGTTGACTCTCAAAAAAAGAAATAAAAGCGTCTTTACCTTTTAATTTCCGCCTTTTTACCCAGAACTTAGCGTTGGACGGGAGCCATCACGTGGAGGGTCCCAGTTGAGCTACTTGAAAAGTTTTCAACGCGTGTGAAGGAGGCTCTAAAGCCCGATAAAAGGAAGTAACCGCAGTAAGGGGAATTGTAAAAGCTTCCACCACTTCCACGGAACTTCAGTTAAAAAAAAAAATCCAGAAGTGCTCCAAAGCTAAGTGTTTCCTAACTTATTATCCGTTTGTTATGTACAGCTTATGGAGGATATACTGAAAGAAGTAGATAAATTAATTCTAGCGCTTTTGTTTTCATATTCTACGATTCTTAAAGAACCAGAAGAAATAGGCAGTTAAAAGACTGGGATTGCTCAATCGTTGTTGTGTTTGATTGATTCTTGATGGAATTTTTAAATGTAATGGCTGTCATAATTCTACCATACAAAGTTCGGCAAATTTCAGACATTGAAGGAAAATATGAAGATTTTATTTTTATTTTCAAAGATTTTGCTTTTGGATTTCTAGAATCTGAAGATTACTGAAGGGTTCAGATTTTGTTTTTGTTTATTTTATAGGAAACATTGATTGGTTGAATTTCATAAGCAGTGGAGAAAATATGGTCAAAATTATCAATATCTTTGTGTATATCACTGAGTTATTCGAAAGATTAAATTTATTAAAAGGCCTCATGTTATTAATGAATATTTCTTATACTGAAAATTCGTGCTCTAATAATGTCTTTGTTCCTTCTTCATTTAATGATTGTTTTTATTTCTACAATTTCTCAAAGTTCTGCATTGTATTAATCATGCCTAAAATTTTCTGGTGCTCTTTTCTTTGAATTTTGTTTGATGAGGGAAGTTATTTTTTCTGAATAATTTTCTTTCAATCCATATAATGTATGAAACATGTTCTGCGATCGATTTTGCCATATAATCCACCTTTTCATTCCATAAGTTTGTTGAGTTCCAGAATGCAAAATAGAACAGCATTTTTATTTGAGATTTTTCTTCAATTTTGCTAACAAGTTTGCGGATAACAGGAGGACATTGTAAGAATTTTTTGTAATGGCATCAATACTAGAAAACCATCTGCGAAGAAATGAAATTCAGGCTTAAGTGTTGTAGCAAACTTGCCACGCGCCTGGCGAACTGTCAATTTTGGTACCAGTCTAATGGCTACCAAAATTCCTGCTTTTTTCTGAACATCAATGTTTTTTTTTTATTACAAGTCGTTTGCCTTTTTAAATTATTGTCTTTAAGCGGTTTTCGGAAGCTTAGACTTGATTAATTTGAACATTTTACAATTCTTTCTTCCATGTATTCTGTCTCAAATTCCTCATTGCGATTGTGTTTAAATATATTGCTTATGTTTATGCTTTTTTTCTACATTTCGGCATCTTTAAATTCCTTTGCTTTTTCCTGTATTCTAGTAGTATTAAGGGGATTCTTTCGAAATGACTGCCATTTCGCTTTTGAATGGCTGCTGTTCGTTTCAAGAAGGTATTGAACTCCTTCATCTTTCGAATATGATTTCAATAGTTTTTGATTATATTCCAAAAAAAAAAAAATGCATGAATCAACAAAGAGTATTTTCAATTTCAGTAATTTCACTGAATGGACTAAAAATGACACGAAAATTATTTATGCTAGTTATAAATATGAAAAAAATCCATTAAAATGCTGAAAATAACTATTCCCCAGGGAAAAAAAAGTTTTCCCACCAGATAATTCAATTAAACAACTCTCATTTCGAAAACAAAATGATGCAATATATGCGGATATTATTTTAGCCTTATTATGTACATTCTTATTGAACTTCAATTCCTTTCACTTGAAATTCAGTAAAAAAAAAGATGCATGGAAATTGGTAGTTAATATTTAGAGTTTATCTAAATCGGATACGTTTTTAAAAGCATTTCCTCTATTTTGTCATAAATCACTCTTTCTGATCTTCCACATACAAAATAACTTATGAAAAATGGAATCCCATTATCAATTTATAATTTTATGAAGCAGAAAAAATATATAAACTTTACATAAACTATTTATATGAACAATATATAAAGAGTTTATGTATAAACTATTTTATTTCTATTTAAAACCATCAGGTCTGTTTCCTGAAATCAGATTATTCATTTCAAAAATTACTATGAAAAAAACGAATATATCAATGAAGAGTAAAGAAATTAATTAAATTATATATAATAAATTAGAAGAAAAATAGAAGCAATAATTGGAAAAAAATTACAGAACGAAAATAATGAGCAGAAATTATTATCATTAATATCAGAAAAAAAAATTAATGCCATCTCATAAAATCCCATTGATTCTTGTAAAGTAAGATGTCATTTTAATAAATTAAAACTTGCCGGAATGCTTTTCTTTTCTTGGAAATTTTCGCGTACTCCCTTTACTTCATACATTTTGGATACATTCTTTTTTACCGATTAAGTAAATAAAAAGTGGCACAATTCTCGCCTGTCTCTTACTACGAAAAAATCGAATAACATTGTGGAATTCTGTCAAAGTTTCGAAATGAAAGAACATATAAATGTACGATATTTGACGATTTATCGATGGCATACGATTAATATGTATTATTCGTTCTCGGATTCGGAAACTCTCCGTGTGTTTGCGCATGCGTTAGGAGGTGTTCATTTAGTCAAAAAAGGGGCGAGAGGAAAGATGAAAAGAGGAGATATATGTATTTATCAATCGAATGAACTCAGATTATTCGCGGAATTAGGAGATGTAATAACTACTCATTTTTCAACGTACCACTCCTTGGGAAAAATACAATGGTCGGAAAGTGCTAGTCGCAAGATCCTGAAACGAAAAATAAGTACTCTACAAAACAGTGTTGTTGACAACATCACAACTTCACATTTCATTTGCTAAGTCGTTGGGTTTTTGAATATATTTACTGATTTCAAAAGATATTGGAAATTTATGAATTTAATATGTTTAATTTCATTCAGCTAACTATATATTTGTGTAGGCCGGGATTGCCTGGTTGGTAGAGCGTTGGATTCGCGTCCTTTTGGTTGCGAGTTCGAACCCCGCCGGCCGAAGATTCCCCGCGTGCTTGGTGGCTGACGCGCGTATAAATCTGTCGTGGTCACAAAGTCCTTCTTCCATGCCGAGACTAATACCACTGGGGGTACTGGATCAGGTCTAAATCACGATGTGTGAATGAAGTCCGCCCCGTTAAAAGGGTTGTGGCGTGTGTGTAGCTAAGTCGTTCTCTTGGCCCGAGATGGCGCTACTATAAAAAACAAGAGACGCTTCCCCACCGGCTTAAAATCCCTGTCTTCGTAACAGCGGGCTTGTCCATGGAAAGTGCCATAAGAAAGAACAACATATATTTGTGTTTTAGTTATGTCAATGTGATCAGACGACTGGCAAAGTATGATCAGATTTCATTCAAATTTCATAGAAATCTGAAATGTTGATTTAAAAGACACATAACAAACTTAATGCTTGAAACACGTTGCGTCTTTGAATCATTTTGCTAATAGACCGACATAATTTCTAAAATTTGGTTTTAGGAAGAAAAAATGTGAAGGTTCATCTAAATTTCGAGATTGCTTACTTCATATACGACAAAGTAAAAATAAATATTGAAATGTTGATTGCCTGTTTTATGAAAATAATATAACGATCTGGGCTTTAAACGGCGTAATCAACAGTGTGAAGGAAGGAGATGTAATAAAATGAGCATGAATTTAGGAATCTAAAGTATCAGTATCGGACTGATAAACGGGAAAACCGCTATTATAAAGGAGACAACTAAAGTTCTCCTCCATTCCTCTAGACCGATCAATCAGACATTAATTAGCTTATAATAGTCATTAAATAAAAGAATCGTTGTAGGCCTGTGTAGGAAACAATTGATTTAATATTTACCTTTCTCTTTGATTTATACAATAATCTCTAACGAACAAGTATTAGACCAGAGAATCGTGAGATTACCCACTTGTGGGGAAAGATTTACCACGCACGTTGAGATGGTTGTGTCGCAGAATCGCCAACTGCCTGCTGACGTGTTACACATGTCGGTAGGAGTCATAGAAGTTAATACTAGGTTTACGGACATTTGTTATACACCTATCTCTACGAATACGCGTCCATTTGACGCATGAACAAATACATATAATACTGACTATGTTTTTCAAAATTTTATTTCCTCTTCTAGGCATATATAGATGATAAAGAAGGGCTTTTTGTCAAAATAGTATAAAATTGAGTTTCACAATAATATTGCTAATTCAAGAAATAGCTCTTTATTTTTAAATAATCGAATTAATAGCAACTGCAACTTTCGAAATGTTTTTCGCACTCTGACGCAATTCACATTCTGCTTTCCGTTCTTTCTACTGTTGCTTATCGGGTTTGTTTCATTTGAGATAACGGGATCGAGGTGCATTCATATTTATTATTGTTGTAATTTTTGCATGGATCAAACTAATTTACTAAAGATTTTATTTACATTACAATCGCGTCAAATTGAAGCACATCCGTAGAGATAGATATACCACATAAAGAATATCAACATTTCAAAATTTTTGAAGAAAATAGACTTCAATATATATTTACCTCGCTCAACGGAGAAAAGTCAGCACACGAGATAAAATAAAAACTGAGATTATTTGCCGGAACACAGTTTACAGGAGAACATTCGGAGATCGAAAATTAATTCATTTAAAGATGTAAATCTTTTCCCGACTTCTATAAGGTATTGGTAACTTTGTATAGCCTGATTGTGAGTTACAGAAAACTGTTTCGGCGCCTGTAGATAGCTTACCACTTGCAAGTGGTTAACAGTAAAACCTATTTGTTGGCCAAAATATACGAAATCGTAAAGAAAATTTATTTTCTTAGTCACATCCAATTCCCTCACTAACAACTGCCACTGAGAGAATTTGCACCTTTTTTTTGTTCAAATTGTAACTGCTGTTCTGTTTAAAATTGTCTTAAGGAGTGTCCACAATTTGCGTTGAGAGCACATGAGCGTTTTGCAACAATTGCAACATTTTGAGAATTTTTATCATCCGATTGTTGCACAAATCATGGAACAACTGTCAGTACTGGTGAACAGAGACTTCGATGTAATTTTCTGCTGGATATCAAGTCACGTTGGAATCTATGGCAATGAGCTTGCAGATCAGACCGCAAAATTGGCTTCAGCTCCTCTTGATTTCCGTGTTCCCTTCTGTGATATTTCAGGATATATCAAACGATATATCTATGAGGAGTGGCAGAAAGTTTGGGACACACAGGTTGATAACAAACTGCATGCTATTCAATCAAAAATAAATATGTGGCCAGTTTTACAAAATCGATGCGTAGATGTAAAATTAATTCGTCTACGCTTTGGGCACACAAGGTATACACATAGCTATTTACTGTTTGGTGAACGGGCCCCTCATTGTAGGAACTGTGGAGTGGTCAACTCTATTGCACATATTCTTATTGAATGCCCTAATTTTACTTCTGATCGTTTAAATTATTTTCATTCTCCCATTTGAAATTTACAGGACTTTGTGGGTGAGAAACCTCACTCAAAACTTCTTGACTTTTTAAAAGCCATTGGTTTTTTTTCATAGTATTTAAAATTTTAAATTTAATTTTATTCTTGTGTCAAATCATTATAAATCATAGACCTTCTCAACTTTTGACGTTTTACAATGTATCCTTCTTTTATTTACACATTTTATAATGGAACTGTTTGAAAATACTTGTGAATGGCGCAGCTTGTCCTAAATTGGACCTTGTGCCAAAAACCCTAAACCATAACATACCACAATTTGCTTCTAAACGTCCAATAATTCTTTTAAAATGCTTCATTCTAATTTGTGTGATTTGCTCCTAAAGCAGTGTTCACAAGAGCAATAGATGGCCACGCCTACTTCAGAAAGACCACGTTATCACAATGAAACAATGACAAATAGTTGTCCCAATGAGACAATTATTTGCTATTGTCCCGTTAGGGATCACGTGACGTGCCTTAGGGATCCGGTTGGCGCGATTTTTCATTGCACGCAACAGTTGGCCTCGTGTGACCACTGCTTAGAACTTGTTATATCAGCTTTTTTCATTTTATAAAAAAATGTAGAGTTTTATTGTTGTAATTAAATGGCCTCTAGTATTAGCTTCTTTGAATGATCGATGCTTCGATTTTGCCATAACAGTATTTCCTAAATTTTTAGTCATTTGTTCTCATGTTGATTTTATAATAAACTGATATAAATGTATTTTGTGCATAAAAAAAATGAATAAATTCATATTTATAAAAATTATGCTATTTATTAATTATATATTTATGTATAAAATTATTTTTATTTAATATATAGCCTTCGGCAAAATGCCAAGAAAGGATTTTTCATTTCCAATTAAAATTGTAGTTCTAGATAAAAACTTTAAAGCTAGCCGGTTAATGCAAACTATTATATACTCTGTGAGGTGACTGTAGTATGGAACAAATATTGCAGTATACATTTCTGCAACGTATACTATAACTGTATTCATGAGCAGCAATGTACTGTTGTCTTCTCAAGGTAACTGACATTAATGTGCCTTAATTCTGTTTTATCAAAGCTTCTCACTCGTTAAATGCCGGACTACTACAGATGCCAGATTGGCTAAGTGCCGGATTATAGAAGGAATACTGTCATTTAAGATATAAGATTCATCTTATAATACTAATTTTTCCCCTGTCTTCGACCGTTTCTTCGCAGAAACATCCCCCCACCCTTTTTTTTTCTTTTTCTAAAATGCCAAAATTTTAAAACTTTAAATGCCACAAATTTCCTCTCAACCCCCTTCCCCTGCCGACTTAAGCCGAAAAAGCGTGAACAATGCTGCAACTGTCTCATCAAATTAAAGAAGATTTTTCCTTTTCACGTATATATTTACTTTGGAACAGCGAAACCCTTCTTTTCAAATTAACTTCAAAATTCATCTTCCCTGTGAGCCAGAAATAGAGTTAATTAAGTGTGAGTTTACGTGACTGTTTTAACACGAATCGTTCTAATGTTCGCTTTCCGAGAAAGCTCGAGATTTCGCTCCGCATTTGTGGCGAAGTTCTGTCGACAGTTTCTGCTTTCTTGGGAAAATGACGGCAGTGACGAGTTCAGAAACCTTTTGAAACCCAATTTTTAGATCTCGCATCTTGACAGGAGGGGCTTTGATAACGACAGAAATTATGATTTTGATTGCGATCTTGCGGTTAGTCTTTGATGGAAGAAGATATACGCGCTTTTCCTAAAACTGTATCATGACTTGCTATTTATATTAAGATCTTGATTTTTTTTAATCGTCATCTATTGCACTTTCATAAAGAAAAGCAACTTGATTTAATTTTCGCATTTGTTCTTATGTATTTCTTCTTTACATGACGAAACGGTCTCGTGCATTCAAGAGATTCGTATATGGATTTTAAAAAGCGCTTCCCTCTTCGTTCATGTATTTGATGCAAAATTTCTCACTAAAAATCAAATACTAAGTTCTTGTACGCTTGAGTGATTGCGCACATACAAATGAAATAACAGAAAAGTAAACTGGAATATGGATTTAATCCAAAAATTGATGCATATCTACCATTATGAAGATAAAACAATCTCCACATATGAAATGCTAATGTACGTTGCACAGAAATCGCACTTATTACTTATTTCTGAATGACAACAAGGAAATATAAACAAATCACTGTATGAGCGTTTCAGACTATTTCATGATTTTACAACTGCGCTTAATGAAATATTTCACTAATTAATAAAGCTGCAAAATACTTTGAAAAGCGCTGGCATTCCTTTAAGCCGGAAGAAACCAGATGCAAAAGATATAAGGGTTAAACAGAAAATTGAATACGTGTTAAAGTAGGCTTAATCGTCGCCAGATGAATACTCGCTTATAACTTAGCTACTTCACATTTACCGTTTAAAAAGTCAATAATCTGAACACGCTATTAACCAAAAACGGTGAGTATATTAAATTTTACTCTTCTAGATCGTTCAGTTTCTGAATTATGTATTTAACTGATTATGAACAAACAGCTAATAAGAGATCTCTAAGAAATTTTATTCAAAATTTGGTGAAAATCTACGATTTTGGTATAAAAACCATATATGAATGTATAATTTCTTTTCTCTCATTCTCCGGATTTTAACTATGAATCTTATAGATAATTACAATTTTAAAAAATGGCTTTCTTTTTTCGACAAAAACAACTCGAGATTTTGACGGATCTCCACGTTTCCGACTTCCCTAAGTTCGATAAGCATATTTTTGGTATAGTGTCGGTCTGTCTGTCTATATACAAGGCTAACTCAGGAGTACACTGATATGTGGTCATATTGGCCTTTACACCAAATTTATAGATTTCTATAAAAGTTTTAAGCAAATTCATTTTGAAGTCCGTTTGTCAGATTATAAATTAACACGATAACTGAAGGAATGAAAATGAAGAGATCTGGATGGATATAGTTCAATAGACAGATTTAATATGTATAAAGTAGACATCTTTGAATTTTCTGAAAAATTCAAAATGGGGTTGATTGTTTGTCCACCTATACTTTATGAAGCAAGTAAACGTTATAATCCAAAACCTGAATGACTTAAATATATCAAATTTGATTTGTGCTTCTTTTTTTTTTAAATTGAAGTTCTGTATCAAATTTAGGTTCCAATTGGTTGGGAAAAAACGTGTGTAAAACACAAATTCGATTTTCGGAAACGGTTAACCGGATTTGCCATGAAGTTATAGACAAAAAAATGGCCAGGGGACTGTCAAAATATATTCAGTAAAAGTTAATTTCACGCCAAAGGTTGATATTTCTTGACTGCTGTTTGCTAGTGATGTAGAAGGAGTGATTTGTGACAATACTGTGGCGGATTGGGTTGCGTGTTAAAATCACGTCCAGGTCACCAATGTGACAGATTGGATTGAGCAAGGATAGAACCTGGGACCTTGTGGTTCGCAGCCCAGTAACATGACCATGATACAAAAGCAATTGCTTGTGCAGCGTAGTTGTTAACTGGGTTATAAGCTATTCACCACAATACCTTTATTAGAGAGTATGCCAGTAAGTTTTGGGGGTGACCACTCCCGCACATTTACTTCTTCGAAATATGGAAAAATGTTAAATGAGAGCATCAAAATCTATGAAGTCAATTCCTCCACAGTGCATTTTTCAATAGAAGCAGGTAATTTGGAAATCCGTAACAACTTAAAAAAATATCCATCATCTACAATCTAATAAAGATAAAAAATAATTAAAAAAGTGTGGATTTTATTGTTAGGAGGGAATTAAATCAATTTTTTCTCTCTTTTTTCTTTTTTTTTTACCAAAACTTTAAATTATCTGTACCATGAAGCAAACGTATTTTTGAAAAGTATAGCCGGATATGCGCAAACAGGATGAAATCTAAACTTATTTGTAATATTAAACTAGAATTTAATTTGAGAAAGGTTTGTTTTATTCAGACTGAATAGAAGTGAAACCGAAATTTTTAAATTTAGGACAAATGGATATTCCATCAGGTGATGGAGCTACACATTACATAGGATCGGGCCTTATTCATTAAGACTGCTTATAAATATTCAGTATATCTTTTTTTTTTTTCGTTTTCGTTTATTCAGAAGTTCAGCTGTCAAATGAAAAACCGCACTTTTTTATTGTGATAAGTCGCTATTCTATTGCTCATGTTCTGTCATACAATGGTAGTTAATATGACGAAACACTGCTAGTAGTAAATTTTAGATTCGTGACGAAAAATGTATAGAAATTAACATTAAGAATCTAAGGGTTATCACTGGATATCAATAAACCCTCTTGTCATATTGCACGGTATCACAGAGTCTTCTTAGTCACTTTTCTTTGGCAAGCGTCTTTGAATGACACGATTGTACACCTTTCCATCAGTCTAAAGCAGACATTCTTACTGAAGAGTTTGTCATTATCTGGGAATAAGTGGAAATTCAAGGCAAATTATATGTTCAAATAGGCACTCGAACTCTCGTGATTTTTTTTTGTACACAATTAATATTTTCATTGCATTATTTTGAAACACTTTTCTTGTGTGTCAAAATCTATTTTTTTTATTTCATTTGAGTGATAATATTATGATTTGGGCAAAATGTAAACAGGTGAATTTGTCCTCATTAATAAGGCCTTGAATTTTATAATTTTTTTTTTTTTCTTTCGTGATTTTTTACTTCAGTTATTGAATTCGCAATTCTCATTAGAGCACCCGTTTAGAAGAATTTTAGCTTTTTAATAATCTTGTTTTTGCACTAATAATTAAAATATACTTAACAATTGCGTTTTATGTTTTGGGCAACGTATTTGTTGATACTTTAGTCTTCATTTTTCGGGCAACATATGCCTGCATTAATGAAGTTGCTGACAGTTTTGGCAGCGTGACATGTTTTAACGTAAAATGTGTGAAACAGCAGTACGAAAAAAAATATTCTATTAATGAATGCCTTATACATAGATGTAAGTTTTACATTAAGTAGGGAAGCAAATACTGATGATATAAATCATATATAGGATTTTGGCCATGGGAATAGAAAGATTTATCACCCCCACAATCCATTTGCAAAATCTTTAAACTGTAATAAGTTTGGAGTTTGTCCTGTTCTCGTTTTCCTCTATTGTTTACTCTCAGCGGTAGAGTTGTTAAGAAGTGCTAATTTAGTTTGAGATGAACTTATCAACTTCCATTGCTTCGTTGCTTGTTCTGATTGTTGTGTGATATTGTTATTAATCGATGGCACTTTTAAGTATTTCATGGCCCTAGTCGGTGTTCATTATGATGAACTTCTTTTAATAAGTTGATCAATTAAGTTTTAGATGTGAGCATATCTTTAATAAGTAAAAGATTTATTGAAGGTTAATAGACATTATTAGCTTTATAAATTTTTTAAAATCTATTATGACTTCTGGCTCCATGTTTGTACACAATTGTTTGATTATTTGAAGTTTTATGGCGCAAGGGACATGATGTTGACTATGCTGCACCAAACAATGGTTACAATTATATCATTTAAAACAGTAATCGAAGGGAATATTGTTTGTACACAATATAATTGAAGAAGATATTCATTTCCCCTCTTATTTTTATAACGATATAAATAATATATAGGATTTGATTGGGTAATGATTTATTAACAAGTAAATGATTTATTGGAGATTAATATATCGTATTTGTGAATTTTTTTTTATATATTACGATTTTTGGCTCCATGTTTGTACACTATATCATTGAAGGAGACGTTCGGTTTTATTCCTATTTTTATAATGATATAAATAATATATAGATTTTGTCAATGGGTAATGATTTATTAACAAGTAAATGATTTATTGAAGCTTAATATATCGTATTAGCTTTGCGGAATTGTTTTATCTATTATGATTTTTGACTCCATGTTTGTATACAATATTATTGAAACAGATATTCTGAGGACTAAATGAATCTAATGAAACATATGTAAGGAACCTGATCAACTATATTTGATAAAGTTTTAATTTTATTCTAATATTTTACCATTCACCGAATTAACGTTTTCTACAAATTTAATTCTCAACTTCGAAAATATAGTTTTTTTTATCAACGTGCAACCCTTTCAGAGTAATGATTCCTAGGCTCCAGCCTAATTAGAAATCAGCCATTATAGTTGATCATTTTGCCTGGGATGCGGTGCTCTTTTAGACTGTCTCAAAGTCGCAAATCATTGTTGTCTTCAGCCGGTTATCTGGCTTGTTTTCAATCTTTGAAGAGAAGGCACTCTTAATTCTTAAAGAGCTCATTTGCTTGGCATGACTTCAATTATTTCGCAACACAAATAATATACACTGTCCCGAACAAGTAAAGGAATTTAAACTAAAATTCATTTTCAATCTATAAATTAGGTTTTATTAAAAATAAATTGACCTGAAGGAGATCTTCTTCTGAAATCCGTTCATAGCATCCAAAGAACTTTTGAGAAATATGCAAAAGAAATAAGTAGAAATTTTAAGAACTTTAGAAAAAAATATGAAAGTAAAATTATTTTGTGAACGGTTGTCTCTAATAATACAGAATGTGATGTAATTGCAAGCAGCACAAATTCGATCCAAACAAGACGTATAGCTTTGATAAATTGTTCCTAGAACTTGTTTATAAATCTCACGACGGCAGTTATTTGCCAAAGATTGTACACAAATAGGCTCTTTCGTAACTTATTTTCATCAATGGCATGAGGTTAATATTAAAGTTCACTAATTACTTTTTTTCTACTGAAATATGTTGAGTACATAAAAGTTTCAATTAAGTTCCCGGCGTGAGGCTCATGATTTTTAAGAAATTTTGACCAAATTATTCAAACTCAATATTCAGTTCCAATTTTTAAACAAACGATGTATTGAAACTCATAATGATTGCGCTATCGACGGCGCCGGTAAAAAAAATATTTACTGAATAATCTGATCATATATTGAACTTAGTATTAATTGAGAAAAATCGATGTTGACAACAGAAATAGTACATAAAATTATAAATTAGCTGTAGAAAATAATTAAATTAAAATAATTAGCCTTTATTTTTAGTTCACTAATAAAAATTATTAAATTTGCTTTCATTACATTTATTTAATCTTACTGATATGGCAAAACCTTTGTACTATGGATCCTATTCATATCAGCGATTTCTATAAATCAATAGCAAAGAATGGAATATACTTTTGTTCTGTAGCATTATTAATAAACTATTCAATCTGCTATTCTAAAATTACCCTAAAAATATTTTCTGTCAAAATCGTAACCAAAAATATTTTTCCAGCCTTTTATTGAAATGACAAATGAATTCATTTAAGCTTTGGTAATTCCTATTTTTCATTTGAAAAGTTTCGTTTCTTAGTAAAAGTTGAATACAGAAAGGTGACCAAAATATAAAATTCCTAACTGCAATATACGAACTTAATAGGAAACTGATAAATTATGAATGGGTTTGACAGTTTGACATTTTTGCGGCATTACAAACAACACATTTATATCTATCTATATATATAATATGTATATATTTTTTAAGGGAGAATCAAAGATCGGAGAATAAACATGAATTTCTTTTTAGAATTTTCTTTTAACAACTTTCCCATTAAAATAAAAATGCGTGACAGGCAGATATTCTTTGTAAAAATGCTTTTCTTTGCCAAATGAAAATTATGGCGATTCTTATCTGTGATTTTTTAAGCATGGGAATATTAATGTCTTGTACAGAAGTAATACGAGGATGATTGTGAGATGTTCCTCATATCTCTAAACCATAATTAGTTATATTGGATATATTTACAAATATGTATATACCACTAAAGTAACTGAATATTTAATTCTGATAAAACTAACCTGTACCAGGTATTTATAAATGACGAATCTATAACACAGTTGAGTTTCAAACAGACATATGCTTCCAAAGTCGAGTTTAAACCACACTTCTATCTCCACTGCTAGGATAATCAGAGAATTGTGGAAGTAATATTCAGACTGAATGGTGCAACAGAATTTGTATAAAATATATAGTGACATAAAAACACAGAATTACAGATGTTCGTATTGTTTGGATAAGGAATATTTCATCAACAGGAATATACTACATGTATAATAATTTTCCTATATAAAAGCCAAATTAAAAAAACTGATGCTCTATTGGTGTAGGGCTTCAGATATTGAAGCTAAATATTTCATGAATTCTTTTAAATGAAACAAAACCATTAAAAAATGGAGAAAATATATTTTTAATTTACTTCTACATTTTGAATTTGGGTCATGTGCGATCTAACTAAAGGCAAGCAAACTACAAGTTTAAAACCGAAAATTCTAATTTGCAAGACATTTCTAACCAAAAATCTGTCAGTAAAGCATAGTCAAACAAGTCTTCAAGTAATAATTTATTCATTCTTCAAAGAGTGTTTATTTTGCATGTTTCTTATATAAATATATATACATAACTAGATTGCTCGAGCAGTTATTTATAGTTTACTAAGATTAGCAATATGAAATTAATCTAAAACATGCAAGCCTAGCCTTTATGTCAAAAATATAATATATATATTTTATATTTTTAACTGCAACGAAAGGTTGTAGTTGCCATATTTCACGCACCATGCATAAAAATACATGCTCTAATCTCCGTCTGTCTGCTTCTTTGACAAATTAATTCTGTGAGTCGTATTTAAAAGAGGGCTTCATTGCATCTTACTGAAAAGTTCTTTGCTCTTTTTTTAATCGTCTTAATCCAGTATCTGGAGCAGAACGGACCCGAAGACAGCACTTCATCTTGTACGGCCCTTTTTATTATTACTACTAAAAATATAATTAACGAAATCCCTTTGCTCCAATTTCCCGAGTTTTTACCCTGACCCAACAACCCCTCTCCCGTCAACCGAGTTGTTGAGCACTCTATCAAAGCACAAGCCGGTGTTAAGCAATTCCATACCTGCCAGGTTTTAATGGAAAGGATATGAGACAGGCTTAGAATAATAGCAGAGAAAATAGGATGTCTGTTGGCGGTATCTCTCAAAGAGAGTTTGAACTGATTTAATGCGCCCTCATGCCGTGACTTTTTTCAAGGAAGGGTGTATTTGTGGTCTATTTTTCTTGTGAAATTTTGTTTGTTGGTAAATTGAGTAAGTTTAAATAAACTTTTTGTACTTGAGATAACTTTTCAGTTAAAATAATTAATAAATCGTAACCCTATCTGTATTTATTTGGGAGAACTGCTTCTCATAATGGAAATTATTCATTTTGATTAGGAAATTGCCTCATATTTAAGTTACTGCATAATGTAGTAAGATGGAGAATCTGGGGTTTCGATGTCTTAGAGTGACACAATTTTGTATAATATAAAATCGTGGGAACCTTTTTTGACGTAAAAATATTAAAGATTCCATTTATTTGTAAATAACAATGAGAACCGTTTCCCGTTATTGAATTATTATTCAAAAATATAATCCAAAATCCAAACAAAAAACAAAGAAGAACCAGAAATCAAATAATTAATACTAATTAAATAATAACTAATGAAAGCTTTAAGATTTCTTGAAGTTTAATTTCCCAACTATATCACAAAATATTTGACACAATGTTTTTGATCTGTCAAAAGAATGAAAGGAAAGGAAAACAGTTTTCAAACAGCACATTCTTATTAGAGTAATGGAAAGTAAATTATTTTCATTTTAATAATGTTTACGTTTTAATGTTTATGTCTAGTACCTTTTAATTCATTGTTATACATAGTATAGAGACTTGAACTAAATAATTTTTTAAAATCTACTAATAACATCTCACGCATAGAATCAAAATTTAATTCGATCCTGTATTTTCATCGCGAACACAGAGGTGTAAAAATATGAAAATTGTTGCACACAGGGAAGATCATTCCATATGATTAAAAATATGAGACAAATCAAGTTGAATAGAAGTTTAGAAAGAAAACTTTTTTCTAAATTCTTTTTGAAAATTTTTCGTTGTAATACTTGTAAAAGATTCATGAATTTTAAAAACAATATATTTCCTAATTTTTCTGCGAACTTTTAATTCATTTACATTAATGGTATACTTCGTGATTATTAGATAGCAATTTTAGGAAGGATTTTGTAATTTTAAGCCATGTTTTGAAAGGGAACAACATCTTATCCAATAGCCTCTCCATGCTGCCCAACATACTAACACACGGATATTTGAATTCCATGGATTTAACTTGCGTAAAGACAACCAGTGTATACAGTGTGTCGGTTAAATAAGTTGTCGGACCTGCGATTCACCGATAATACAAAGATGTGTTTATAGTTCACCATAACTCTTTTACAAAGGAGCAGTTGAATGTACAAGACAGACAGTACAAACCCAACCAAATAAGCTCTTTTCATTAGTTCCTAAGAAAAAAATACTTTTACATATATTTATAAGAAAATAGAATCAAGCTTCCTGATTTTGAAGCTCTTGATATAAATCTCGCCACTGTTTTATAGGATCGTATAAAAATAAAAAATATTTGAATGATGATCAAATTGATCCAAATGCAAAATAATTTAAAATAATTATTTTATATGTCCAAACTATATTATTTTTTTTGGTCTGAAAAAACAATGTTCTCACTGCTAATCAAAAACTAGAAATTAATTAAAAGAATATACAGTATACTCGTATAACCCGTTTCCATATTATTGAATTCGTGTAACAGTATGGAACATTTTTGGTCAATTCTTATATAAAAAAATACCAATATTATGCGTTGTTGTTACATATAATGGCACTTGGATTTTAAGCCAAGGGAACGTCTCTTGTTTTAGTTGCGCAAACTAGGACCAAGAGTACGTCTTAGCTACTCACGCATTACATTCGCTTGCACAACTCCATTTTACAGGGGGGCACATTCGCACATCTCACAGATAGAACAGATGAGGAACAACCATGCCCGAACCGGGACTCGAACCCAGGACACCCAGCTCAAGGGGAAGACGCGCTACCCCTATGCCAGGACACCGGCATATTATGCTTAATATGTAAAAACGAACATCTAAAATTTACTGAATGAACTGATGATACTTTCTCCCATACTTCCTAATAAAGGTGTTATTCCCTTTCTTCTAGCTTGAAAACTGTCAACTTTGAACGAGACCATAAACGCCAAGAGTACTCAAATTTTTATCTTCAGAATACCACACATGAGCGTTTTGTACTTCATGTTAAAATGACGGAAACGCTGTATGCACTTTGAAAAACACTTTACTGAACGACTGAAACTGAAATTTGGCATAGAGCTACAATTAACAAGATCGAATTTCATTTATCAATAAGTCGTCACTGCATCTTTAAGTTATCATTGACATGTATGCAAAAATGTTCAGACCAACACTACAGCAGATGATGTTCGATATCTGATATGATTAGAAACGAAAATTAACAAATTTTATTGCTCTAATATAAACAGATATATTTCCCCTTAATAGATTTCATTGATTTTGACAGAAACCTACAAATTTGACGTAAAGACTACACGGCAAATTTCATTCATGTAGACGAATATGTTTTTGAGCTATAATGTTCACAGACATGCATAATTCCAAAAATGAATATTTCAAACGAAACCAAGTTTAAAAATTGGAAATTAAACAAAATGTCGAATTTGAATTTTCTGACGATTACAATAATACTTTCTCTTAATTATGAGAAAAGAACATTATGAGACCTTATGAGAAAAAAATATATGATTTCGCTAGCAATATGGTTATCACAGTTTAGAAACACGAACTTGCAAAAATTCTTCAGATAAAGCTTGCCCCGTATAACGATATTTCCAACCGAATGCATCCTTTTTCACAATACTTTTTAACAAATTGCAACTTATTGCAAATGCTGTGGACATACTTTGACTTTACAACATATTTTGTTGTTGTTGTTGCTTATACCACTTATTATAGACAAGCCCGTTGACGAAGTCAGCGATACATATTTTGTTTGAATGTTTATCTCTTTATCCATAATTCTTTAAAATTTTAATTTAGATGTTTGTGATTTACTATATTTAATTAGGCAGAAGTCAATTTTAACTTTTCTTTATTTAAACACAGCTGTTTTTTTCAAGGAAATTTCTATATGTTGACAAAATGCTTGATATCTCATTCACTTCTCTATTTCTGCAATTAGTTATTTATAACAGTTTGTTTACTGGATGTAGTTTTAAAGACTTGCAATTAGTTTCAGTGCATTTATTCAAAAAATGAATCTTGCACCAAAGTAATCCTTATAAATATTTACTTTAGTTTCAAAAACAATTAATCTTTAAAAAAACTGAATAATGATTGAAGACTTTGCTATGGTTTTTGCTTAATAATTTTGCAGCACGCTTTCATGACTTTAGCGTATAAGCAATTAAATGATATGTTTTCAGTTAGCTAATTGTAATTAATTGCAACGATTTTATTCTGTACAGAAATGAAGGAGAAAAGTAAATTTTTGTGATTTGAAAAGTCTTTTATTATATTACATATCGCCACAATAATTTTGTACATTTTAGGAATTTACGTAACTTTTTTTTACAATTCAATATTTTTTAATAGATATAGCATAAATGCTGCCAAAACAAATAGTTCATAATTAATTTCCTTGTATTCTTTTTTATCAATTGGATATGAATATCGTGCACTTCGAGTTTTTTTTTTTTATGTGAAAATAGTTCAAAATTACCTCCTATAAAATTAACGGTTTCTAAAGAATCAGTCGTATCGGGAAAAAATTCTAAGTCATTCAACACCAAAAATCAAATGCTATTCTAATTCATAAATGGTTTGAAAAATTCTGAAAATAACATAGTACGTTGTACCAATAGCTGTAGTGTCAGATGTTCACTGTTTCAAGTTCTCAGACATCTGAAGAACATCTAAACAACACTTTTTTGCCCGATTCAATATTTTTTAACAAATACAGCATAAATGCTGCCAAGACAATTAGTTCATAATTAGTTTCCTTATATTCTTTCTTATCCAGTGAACACGAATATATTTCGCATAATATGGAATATTTTAGGTGAAAGTAGTTAAAAACTTTCTCATATAAAACTAAACGTTTTATAAACAGCCACTCATCCGAAAAACAAAATGTTTCTAATTCATACAACATCAAAAATTAAATGCTATTGAGATTCATAAATGGTTTGAAAAATTTTGGAAATAACATAGTACGTTCTACCTATAGCTGTAAAAAAAGTTTCAGATGTTCAGTGTTTCGTGTTCTTAGGCATCTGAACATCATCAAGATATTTTTCAACCTCCTGCTTCAGACTCGAGGAGGAACGTGAACTTTCACCAGTTGTTAGAATGTTTTAAGGAAATGTCTGGTTTCTTCTATTGCTTAACAATTTGAAATAATTGCTATGTCTGCATTTCGCTGGGATAACATTTCCACCCAATAAGTGCGTCGGAATGTAAAAAAAAGAATTCCCGCAGAAAGTTTTGACACTCAATGTACTGGCAGTTAAATAATTAACAATTTGATTTTAGAGAAATATCTCAAGATTCAAACAGCTCATCAAGAAGAGGTTAAACTTAAGAGAAACATCTCAAATAATCGGAATTTCGGATTAGATGCAATTACCTAAATTTTAGACACTGTACGGACAACAGTGGCCTTGGTAAGGTCTCGGCTTCGGAATTGGAGGGTTTCAGGTTCGAGACCCGATTCCACCGAAGAATTGTCTTGTAAACGGGTCTGGTGCATGTTAAATCCTTCTGGGCCAAACGTCCTCCCAATGTTGTGGTATGGAAGTTTGGAGAGGGAAATGCCAGCTCAGGTGTCGTCTTCGTCATCTGACCGAGGTTCAATGTACGAGGCTCGTCCCAAAATAGCCCTAGTGTTGCTTTAAAACGGATTTGCTTAGGATTCAAAATGTTATCGATTGTTTGTTGTCGATTTTGCTTAGGATTCAACATTTTTATATTGGGGGATAATGATTTATCAGACAATTTGCGTGAAAGTTTTGTAAATGCCACTCCCACTAATTTAAATAAGTAGACAGATAAGGTAAGTCCCATTTTCTGTAATCTGTACAAATTTTTTTAAAAAAAAACGAAACTTTTTGTTTAGAAATCAGACTGAATGATAAGCTACAAAAAATATTAAAAATGCAGCGTTCCAAAGGAGATATATGGTTACTTAAAAGTATTTGCACGAAACATTGCGACAGTTTTTATCTTAAAGATGTCCATTTGGTTCTTTTACAAAAATTTAAGTGTATTCTCGTGTACTCCTATTTATGGATACCACTTCTATTGTGCGAATAAAAACGACTGTGCTTATGTGTTAAGCAAAGTCGTTTGAAATGTGTTTTCAAATGGCATTCTTAAAAAAATACTCTCATATCATGTATCATACAAGCCTTTTCGTAGATTTAATTTTTTTAGGCAATCACTTTAGATTTATTATCCGAAGAAAATGATTTAAAGTGGGTAGAACCATGGGGAAAATACGTATATATAATGTGTGTGCGTAACAATTTTTTCCCTGGAAAAAATATATATAGCATTTTTATGGAAAAAATGTCTAAAATTGTTGAATTGAATCTAAAATTGTTGAATAAATATATCTCTAAGTTTGGTCCTGGATATATCAACGGATAAAAAGACGAGGAAGTAATTGAAATGCCGTGTGTTTCTGTTTAAATAAAAAGTTATTAATCCAAGCAGAAAGTTAATACTAAAAATGTGCAGGTATTAATGAAACTATACAATGATCTATGAAACATAATGTTTGCTTAATTAGATTAGGAATAATTTTTTTAAAGTGCCACTTTGGAAATATATTTATTTTGAAATGTTTGTTAATTGCACTAAAACATGTGTTAAATAGAAGGAAGTAACAAGTAAAAATTTCAGATCAATACTTTATAGGAAACTTCGGATTCAACTTTATTGGAAAAAACAGGGTTTGAAGGGTTTTTTTTCCCTTCAACAATTATCCTCTTTTTCTTATGTAACTGCATTTATTTGATATTTTTCTCTCACTATTATTTAGCACGGAAAATGAAAACTTCAAGTACTCCACGATCCATTTCTAAAAGCGGCAAGATTTTGGTCAAACTTTAATAGAGGTCAGCAGTTTTGATGACCCTTCCATCTCATAGCGATTTCAAAAATGTTTTCATAGATATAAATCTAATTTTTTTCTTCTTCGAATTTGGGAAGATGTAAATTTTAGAGATTCGTTAAAATGTGGATTTTCGAATTTTTTCGGCGATTGCAATATTTTTCTCATTTTGCACACTTCATTCATAACTACGTTCCCATTCACACCCGAAATGTTTCCGAAAAAGAAAATAAAATTTTGAAGTTAAATTTATATCAGCCAATGACTTAAAATAACGGAATGAATCTATATAGATATCTTTATTTTTCTAAAATATATTCTGCCTGCACCAAATGGCACTAATTCATTTAAACTACCCAAACACACTTAAAAAAATAAAATAACAAACTTTTTTTTTTCTTTCTTAACATTCGAGTAAAAGGGAGCTCCCGACAAAGAGCAGTTTGCTGAAAGATAATCGTAGTGATAAAGATTCAGTTCACTGGGGAGGTGAGGTGGGGCGGGCGTTTCCAGAGTTGTATTATTAGTCGATCCCAGGTTGTAGAAGGCCTATTTTTGACATCTCACGAAAACCCTCCACCGCAAACAACGCTGCAGTAGCTATTATTGTCGTTAAGTTGGTTACTGGGATATCTCATCGTTACTTTTCACACTGCGCTGTGTCGCTTTATTTTGATGTGTTTGGTTAAATCCCAACAATAGCTGAGCAAGAGCTTTTAGTACAATAGTCAAGCTCGGAACAGTTTCACAAGATTAGCATTAACAGATCTTATTGACCGATTAGACTGTCATATTACTTTGGGTCTAATATCTGCAGTGACAGTGGAGACAAATTATTAACTGAATTTTATATAGTTTGTTTATTCAACGATTTTTTACTTTTTAATACAGACATAAAATGAGGTCTCCAGTGAAAAAAAGAATAAAATCGTTGATTTTTAATGCAAGAAAGGAATACATATAGTTTTTTTAAAAATATAAATAGCGATACTTGTAACACATTAATAATAATAAAAAAGAATTAATAAGTATTAGTTTTTATAGTCCTTGTATTCATTATACAAATTTATTTGTAATTTCATTTGAATCTAATTTTTCGCATTTTATTTATATGGAATGCCAAGTTAGATGCAACAGTCTTTCTGGATCTCAATCAATATTTTTCCTATTATTTTTGGCTTTCATATAATAACTTGGCAATGATCTTTACTACTAATAAAGTAGAATGAACATGTGTCTGTGTGTATATTTGCAGGTGATTTAGAATACTGGACTTGACATGTGAAAATGTACACCATGGAGGGATTTTTTTTTGAAATTTTAAATATAATTTTATTTAAAAATTAAGCAACATTTTAATGTTTTTCCGCTATAGCTTTAGAAAATGTTGCAACAGTAGATTGATTTTCACTCATCTTGAAATGCAAAAATTTATCTTTTCATTGATATCAATATTTCGACTGTATAACCTTTCTAATTTTATTCAGTTTTTAAAAAATTTATTTTAAGCATATTGTACAACAATATAATTCACTGATGGATTGAAACTCAAATGCTTTTCCTTCTTGCTACAAATATTTTATTCAGGCGGCTTTTTTTTTATATCATTGATGAAAGTATGAAGTTACTGCTTATTTTTCCATAATAAATATATTTCTATTTGAAGTATGTATTAAATATACTTCTACATTTATTATCTTTACTACTTCACAAAAAAGTTTTTTAAAGTGCGGCTATTTTTAACACTGTTTTTAATGGGTTATAATTGGATGTATAAAAATATTCTTACTCGAAAATTGTTTTTTTTTTAATATCAGTGCACTGATTTTTTTTTTTTGAATCAGAGAAATTTTCTTTGAATATTCTTATTAGTTATATATATTGCAATTAGTTTCTATTATTTCATTCAATTTCTAAATTTTCATTTTAGGATTTTAAGATGGTTACAGTAAAAAAAAGACAAATGGAATTAAAACAGAAGAGAAAAATTTTTTATCCAATGTTTATTGCATCAGCTAATATACTTTATCAGTAAAACAATGAACTTCAGTCGCTCAGACGAACCATGCCAGTGTTATGAGGCACTGCTGTTTCAGCTGTACTTCATACATCCTATGACTCAAAAAACAAATAAAAATTCTTAAACCGGTAAAGATCGTTAAAGTAAACGCTAAAAAAATAACTAACATTGCCCTTTTCTTACTTGTTATTTTATTAATTTGATTCGCCTTGACATTATTTTTTTAATTCCCTGAACTTTGCCAGTCAAAGCTTACAAATCCTCCTAAAAGTGCACCTATAAGCAAAAAAGAAATGTACCGCATCGAATTTCTGGGCGTTGTTTACTTTAGAATGATGAATGTCAAGCAGTCCTCATTTTAGTGAGAAAATGAGGCAAATATTTATCATAAAAGCGCTCAATATTTCTTGGACAAAACCGAGTTGAAATGTGGTGGGTTGACATTGGACAGTAGTCAAAATTCACGCTTCATCCAAAGAGTTTAGGAAGTCAACAGCGGTGCTTTTAAGGAACTGAATTATGAGTAGAGGGAGGGGGAATGCATCGTTTTATGTGATGCCACTATTTATTTGCTTGTTTGAAAACGATTTAGGACTGCGAAAAAAAAAATGAATTTAAACAATTTCTTTTTTTACTTCTCATAATGAAGTACATATCTAAGTTTTCAACTGTGAAACAATGTAAGATATGGCACAGTCTAAGCACTTGAAAAATATCGGATTAAATGTCATCAGAAAGATCGGATTATCTAACAGGCAAAGCACACAACTGCCTAGTGAACCCATAAACAATAGGGAACGTCAAAATTTCGATATATCCTTTTATATTTTTTGGTTCTATTCATATTATGCTTTCCTTTAATTTACCAAGACTATGCACTCAAATTGTTTAAGTTCTAAAAATTATTTTAATAATCCTAATTAATAGCTATTATATTATTTATCATTTTATTGTTTAATTTAATTAAATTTTAGTTTTGAGTTAACTGTGCCAAATGGTAATGAATCAGAGAAAAACTTATTCCGATATTTCAGCTTGTTTATATTGATGAATTATAAATTAATTAAAAGTCATAAAGTCTTTAAAAGGGGAAAAAATACTTTGCAGTTAATGCTAAAGAAGTATTTAAGCCTTTTTTTTATTAAATGTATTTATACTTTTGAATTGACAGGAGCATTGTTATTTATGCCTAATATCAAAAGTAAATATTTTTCAATGATGCAACTGTAATTTTATTTTCACGTATATGATTTGTCATAAAAATATTAGATTTTTTTCATTTCAAAGTTAATTAACCGAACTTGACAAAAAATAATGAAGGAAATTGAATACTTGATCAAAGATGTTTATAATTTTAATCTGCAAAACTTCTCTGGTAACATAGCTTTGGACGTTGATACTAAGTTTTAAGTTGTTGCTAATTTTTTTTTAAATAAATATAAATTGCTTTATATTTAAAAAAAATGTCAATTTCTATAATTAAACAATATTAAGATTTTGATTAAGGATTTATTTCTACTGTTTTATTTAAAATTATTTTAACTTTGAATCTCGAAAGGGTTTTGTAATTAAATATTTAGCTAGATATCAGAATTTGCTGCATAAAATTATTGACACAAATTATTAAAACCACTAAAAAAATCTTAAGTAGGAAAGTAGAGATTGGAAAAGAGGACCCTGAAGATGCATTGCCTAGAGGGGTTAATCCAAGCCTGATTATCAATAACATGGAGAACGTAGGAGTAAAAAGTGCTGTTATTACTTTAATAGCCATTCTCGTTTATTCAAGTTTCTATAATGCCTCAAACTTTTTGATGATTACGATACTTTTATCTTTACAAAGTGTTAATTTCTAATAAACCTTCGTCAAAATAAATAAATAAATACCGAAAATAGATAATATTGTCGTATACTGTATATGTTTGCTTATATTTACTTGCATATTAATATGGAAATGATTAAAGATTATAACCAATTTTAAAATTAATAAGGGAATCGTAACTTGTTTTTGTTTCAATGAAAAATAATAAAATTATAGAAAATAAGTTTTAAATTTTTTTAGTTTATTTTATTTAAATTTTACGGTTTAAAATAATATTTTTGTAGTTTTTAATTCATAATTCCTTATTAAATTTGAAACCTTGAAATAGCCTTTTCTTTTTTAATACCACTACCAAGTGGCGCCACATGCATGAAATCAAAATTTAATTGATGTATTAACTGATAATTTAATTTTAAAAACATTTAACTAGTGTATTATCATCTTGGATACGCAAATGATATAAACTGCAAAACTCTGAGACACTAGTAAGTGAGAGATTATGAAATTCTATCTTCTCAACCGTGAAATAAGTCGATAAAAATGAACGAGTATAAAAACAAAACACATAAGGAATAAATAACTTCTAAAAATAATAATTGTTGTTTATCTTATGACATATATTGTTTTTAATTTTTTTTCAAACGTATTTAATGTCTCTTAACGATTATTTTTTTTTTTTTTACTGAAAAGAAAATCATAAGATGATAATATTAATCCTAACGGCAGACAAAAACAACACTTCTGTTGTAATTTTATTTAAATAATTGTTGATTCTTAATTGAATGTTTTTTAAATGCTTGATGCTAATTCAATTTTGGGGTGCACCTGACTATTTTAAGTGACATTCATATTATGAAGACGACCCCCTCTCCAGGAATTTGATACCATAGAGCATATTTTGAAATTCTATGGTTATCAAAACGAAAAACTCTTAACTTATACCAATTATAGTTTACTGGTTTCCATTTATAGCATATGAAATTTTTAAATTTATATGTCAAGTTTAATTTTAATGCATAAAAAACCCAGGTGACAATAAATATTTGATTATTTTATTGTCCTCACACTTGATTTAGAAATAAAATTCATCCATTTCAATAACGGAGCACAACAATGTATTATTTCAAGTGGTATTTTCTTGAGATGATTTTAGTTTCAAACCATCTATATCTGTTTAAAAAAATTGCAAGATTCAACTGCACGTATTTGAGAGAAACAAAAAGATAGAGAGGAGGTTGGCCATAAATCTTTCACAACATTCTTATTCCGTTTTCCTTCAAACTTCTATTCAGAAGTTGTGAACTGAAGTATAACTTACTCCCCGAGTTTAATGAATTTATTTTAGAAGAAAAATATCCTGGATTTCTCTTCCTCTCTCACATTACTATTCTTCTATTCCAAATATAAAAAGTGAGTTTTTATAATCTTTAAAAAATTATCTCGAGATAATTTTTTCTCAAGATAATTGTACAATTTTTAGTACAATGTCTGACTGTCGACGTAAATTAAAACAATGGAACGAGCTAAAATAAGAAAATTGCTATGTATCATTTACATTAAAATTATGCATTTCTATCATTGGAAGTCCATCTGCGCGATAACTTTAATTAAAAAAAATACAATGGGTTAGCATAATCCGCTATGTCTCAATTAGGTTTCATGTTTTCATAATTTCGCAACCTTTATTGAGAAAAATAAATTTTACATAATTTTGTACGTTGTGTACAATATATATGGATTGTCAGGGGCTCCCAAACTGTGGGCCATGTATCGAATTTTGTAGGGTCGCTACAAAATCTCGAATATGTATAAAATTTCTTCATTTTATATAAATGTGAAGTGAACCTGAAATGTTCATCAAGACCTTTAATGGCAATAAAATAAATAAATAAATAAAAAGAAAGATTTGCGCAACACGCAAACAATCGACTTCTGTCGAATGTCAGTAAATTTTTTTCAACGTGCGAAAGAAGTGCACACAGAACCGTTTTTTTAGAAAGAAAAAAAAAAGCTTTTTACATCTGTTGTTTTAATCTGTAACTTCAATGAAAATTATCTTTCCATAACAATACCTCAAGTCTCGTCCATCTAATCAAACTTTCACTCTGAGCTTTCAAATCAGTTTGCATTGATTTTGAAGTGGCTCATAATCATTAGTATAAACAGTTGATGATTAATATTTTTTTTTTGTTTTCCTTCACGAGATTTACTCTTTGGTTAATAAAAACATTTTCATAATGAACATGTGCCTTTCATCTCTGATAAATTCAATTCTTGTCGTAGATTCGATTTATAAATGATAGATCGCAATATTTAAAAGTGGAAATCTCTTTGATAAATTATTAAGAAGCACTTCATTGAAAGTACCGTCTCTAACCCAACACTTTCGTTAATTCGATTGTTCTCTTGTTTGATACCTGCCGGATTACCAAGAGAGAGTGCATTATGAGTAATTTGGCATCTTTTTAAACGAATCCGAACGTAAAAGAGCCTATATTATGAATACATGCGAAAATTGCTATGATAATTCTGATTCATTTTTATCTTGAGTATTCTAAGTAAAACACCTTTGTAGGATTTGTAAGTGAATTAAATATGACTAAAATAATGTTGGAACAGTATCGTGATTAATTCATTCTGACTTCCTAAAAAGTACATTATCTGTAGTTTAGAAATTGCTGTATAAAAAGGTAATTATGTATTGGAGAAAATTCGGGTTTTGTAAAAATTTAAAAACTAAAAAGTGGTCAAGTTAAGTGTCCAAATCAAAAATGTTGGAAAAATCAGCCCTAGTAAACAAGTAAAAACCTAGCCGTAGAAATAATAACTTTAGTAAACTCTTTACATGTCTCGTTTTGAAAACTATTAGAAGACTACCGGTGGCTTTTCATGCTTATTAACTCTTTGATTACAAACGGGACATATGCATCCCACAAGCCTTTTAAAATCAGCTTAAATAGTTTTAAGTAAAAACAGTTTTTTTGGTGGGGGAAGAGGAGGGTGTACTTGGCCATCATGTCCTATGCCGCAAGGGTTTAAAAACATAAGGAAAAAAAATCGAATAATTTTGTCTATTACAGTAGCTATTATCTTCTTTTTCTGCGTGATAGCAGAGAAAAAGATTTTAAGAAATTGCTAGTCAAAGGGTTAAATTATAAAGCTCTGCTAAGTTTGCATTTTAATATGAGATACGTTATTGGATATCTTTTTGGCAGTTGAATCATTTATTACTTTTAATCTTTGCTTACTTTTAGAATACTACCTTTTGATCTCTTGTATCATATCAAGAAAATTTCAACTTCTACTAATTAGAGACCCAAGAACAACATTATCAAATATCCTACTGTCTAGTATCTGTTTTTAGATTGCACTCGTTTGAAGTCAAAAATAAAAGTGGTATCAACCCCCCCTTTTTCCCGTGACTGCGCAAACCTGTTGGCAAAAAAAAGTATCCCTTAACAAAAGGGGGTTGAGAAGTCAGTGAACTTCCCTTACGCCTTTCGAGAGAACCCTTTCGCAAAAAGCCAAAAAGGGTGGAGAAAAGCAACACTTTCCTCCGCGATGTTTCAATTTCAGAGCTGTCATCTACAAAGATTGTCAAGTTGACACCGAGCTGGCGAAAAAAAATTGACGGCGGAAGCCCTGGGAGAAACGGGATAAGGGGAGATTTGGCGACTATTCGGGATAAAAAAAATAGCCATCTCTTCTTTTTATAGTGCATAGTATAATAAGATAGAAGGGAAAATAAAGACGTCATAATACCACTAATGACCTGAATCATTGTGTAAATATATGAATCTAAGTCGAAACAAAGTCGAAGACGTTGGTAATCCTTTAAAAATGATTCTTTACGCAGTTTTTATCCATTGAGTTCTTTAACAGTTTCAGATAATATGGTACTTGATGAAATCGGAGTAATATTGGAATGGGTTAGTATTGGAATCCCCTTTCCAACTTACAGGAGAAGAAATATGACATTTAACAGAACAGTTTTTGGGAGAAGGGGAGGGAAGAGTGTCCTTTTTCATCATTTAGCAAAGAGAATCTCTTGTAATTTTGGAACATACTCTTTTTAACCCTTTTCAGTAAAATTTAATAATGAACATTTGTGCATGAAATAGCCATTTAATTTTTATTAGAGAAATTTACTTCATTTTATAACTTTTACATATTGTTAATTAAAATTATATTATTGATATGGATATAATTGTAATTTGTCAGTTCAGATCTAACCCTTTTTCAAAAACCACCAATGGCTTCGGATTAGTACCTATTTTTTTTTATTGTTTGTTACGGTGTTTATTTCACAGCATGTTTTTGATTCAGTAAGACAGACGTTCACACTGTTTATAAGAATGAAGTCCACTGACTAACAAAAATTGGGCCGTAACTTGTACCAAGACAATCGAACGGAAAACAATATGTGCTAGAGATCTATGATATCGACATAGGTAATAAAAGTGCTGCCATATTCAGTATACCAAATTTTAAACCAAATTTATTATCATATTCAACTGTAACTTTAGTCGCATGATGAGTCTAGCTCGTCGTTGTTCTATATGGTATGAAAAACCAGTGACGCGCTATACGTGTCGTTTTACCGGAAGCGGTTAAGAAAAAAAATTCGATACCGATGATAATAGATGTAAAGACTACATACCATGTTTTAATCACTTTAGAATGTTGTATTTTTGAATACCCTTGTTCCCATACATTTAGACAGAACGAAAGAATTCTCGTCAATAAAGTTTACTCGAGATTTAATGTTACTCGAGATTTAATGTAGAATTTGGTGTACAAAT
This sequence comes from Argiope aurantia, assembly GCA_026543865.1. Lineage (NCBI taxonomy): Eukaryota > Metazoa > Arthropoda > Arachnida > Araneae > Araneidae > Argiope > Argiope aurantia. The sequence goes on along the minus strand of JAPMOR010075478.1, from coordinate 2,309,588 downwards.
CATCCATCTAGTTCTTTACTTTTTTG
>JAPMOR010075478.1:2291711-2305977 GCA_026543865.1 Argiope aurantia | reverse complement strand
TCTGAATTACTAAATAAGTAATACCGAACTACAAAATAAGCAATCTGTTAATTTAAAAAGATTTTACAGTTGTTTTTATGCTTCATAATGCAAAAACATTTGGAAATATCTTATTTCATCTTATGGACGCTTGCAATCAATAACTGAACAGAAATAAGGTACATTTCTTAGCTGAGGAATATGTATCTTTCTAAAGCTCTTTGAAAAATTTAAATAAATCAATTGATAAACTTCTATATTAGATTATTTTTCCGTTATATTTATTTTTAAAAACAATAATAAAACATATTTCATCTAATTTTCAAAGCACTCTTGTCTTTTAACTAATTAACTTTTGTTTCATAAGTGATTTTGTAACCTATTTGGTGCAAAACTTGAAAAATAAAACTAATTTATAAGATTTTTTGAAAAAATATGCAACTATAGAAGATTTATTTTTAAAAACTTCGGTTTCATTTCCGTATTTTTAGGACAATAATTTCGTTTTATTTTCATTTGTTCAGTACTTTTGGATTCTTAAAATTGCGCCAAATTTCTAGAAAACACTGTACAAGACCGTTTATGAAGGAAATTTTATTTTTTTAAAGCTGAAAATTTCTTTTTAAATATTAAAAGTTCTAACATATCTCTCGAGTCTCAAGATTTTTAATTAAGGAGATCTTAGATGCATAAAAAGAATTTTAAAAAAATAATTTTTGTTTAAAAAGTTTTTTGGAAACGAGGAACTGAAGAACACAATAGAAAAGCGTGATAAACAACATAAATTCTATTTAAAATACCCGGTAAATTTTAATTTCTGAAGTATTTTTATTAAGAATATTGAGCATCCAGAAATAGTGCTTGAACCTATTCAGAAACTGCACTAGAAACAGGAGTGTTTCCTCTTCAAGTTTTACGAGTATACAAAGCGAATCGTCATAATAGCAAAGAAATTTTGGCCTCGAGATTGGGACGAATCCTCATGTGTTAGATTTCCTTGAATCTGAAGAAAATAATAATAATAATAATAGTTTTTGGACCTACGCCTGTCTGTGTGTGAACAGGATAGCTGAAAAACTATTTGACCTGCCTAAAGGGATGAAATTCGATACATAGCTTTATCATCTAATGTATAGATTTATATCAAATTTTGAACTAAATCTATGATCGTACAGATGGTCGATCTATACATTAGTATGCCTATATCACTGTAACTCAAAAATAAAACAACTTAAAGAGATGAAATTTGGTATGTGATCTTGTTACTCAAATCATAGTCTAATATTAAATACATTCCAAGTTTAGATTGAAAAATGTCATTCAAAAGGCATACTCGATTTCCTTTATTATGGACAGAACGCTGATGTGCGAGACTGAAAATAAAAATTTGAGTATTTGTAATGTTTACATGTTTTCCCGAAGTCCGCAATTTTTATGCTGGCAGGGGATGTTAATTATTAGAGAGTATGCAGGATTTCGAGAACTCCTCCCTTTCTCCGGATTAAAATTTTCTGATTTAAAAAGAATTCGTATCAAAGTTACTGTATATATCAATTTTTCTTCCTTAATTGTACCTATAGGAATATTTGTTTTGTTTAGTTTCCGAAAATGTTATAGAATACTATAAGATTTCTGTAGATATATAATACTACAGAAATGATTACTAGATACGCAATTTGACGTTATATGACGCTTGCGACTAGATATGGAAAAACGAAAACATTAAAAATAAAAATGCTAATAATATTCTGTATATAATTGTAGTTTACAAAAAATGATATTGTAATTATGATTAATGTTATATTATCATATACAGATGTAATTATAAAATCATAGATTGTACCACAAATATAATTACAAAAATTTTCTGTTCGGGTGGGCTCATGGAGAACCAATTGAAAATATGATCAATTGTAGGTATGCGAAATTATGATAATTTGTGCTCTCGTTTTTATATGTACACGAATAATAAGTCAACTAATAATTAAATCTTTGATGATTTCATTCTAATATCTGACATATTCTTAAAGTATTTCGAACTTCGCCCAAAATTTGGTAAAAATCTGGAGTATTGGCATTCCGATTATATACTGAATTTCACTTTTTTTTGCTTTTCCAGTTTTTAATTATTATGCTTTCAGACAGATATGATTACAAGAATTTTCTGTCAAAACCAATGGAAAGATTCGACAGATTCATTAAAATCTCAGGGGAAAATTTTTTTTCAAAAGTTTCTATAAAGTTTTTATCCCATAACGTATAAAAAAAGAAGCCATCATTGTACTTTTCTAGAGATAATATTGAAGAGAGTTGCATAATTATGCAAACGCTATAATCATAATAATGAATAATTTTATTTGGAAAATTGTTTCACTATGAATGAAGCCAAGAACGTAACGAAACAAAGAAAGCACCCCATCGATTGATCGTTGTTGAAACATTCTATATACTTGCTGTTTTGTGTGCCAGATATTTATCATTTTATGTTTATATATCTGCTTAAAGATTCTTAATTTGATGAAAAATTAGAAACGAGACTGATACAAATTCCAGGGAAATCTTCGTGTTTGCTTTTGAATTTAGCCTTGCAATGCTTTTCACACGATATTCGTGGTTGAAAATCAGTCTATTTTCCTTTGTATCTCGCTATTTTCTCGGGCTAATGTTTTCATCTTTCATTATTACAGATTTGAATTATATCCTTATCAGTTTATATTTATAATAACAGTTCATATTATTTTTGATTTGCAAACGTTGCCTTTAAACTTTGATTTTTCTAAAAAATCGACTATCAAGTTAAGCTTTGCATAAAATTTAATGGAGTCTGAAAACAATGGTCCGAAAACTATCCTGGATTTGGCTATTTTCACGGGATAATGTCTCCATATTTTACTATTACAGATTTGAATTATATCATGTCATTATCACATAACATATCATAAATGTCCACATTATTTTTGATTTGCAAACATTACCTTTAAACAGTGATTTTTCTTTAAAATCGTCTGTCAAGTTAAACATTGTGGATGTAACTAATGGAGTCTGAAAAACAATGGTTCGAAAAACTACCCTGGAATAATCGCTTCCCTGTAATAATAGATTTAGAAATGTGCTTTGGGAAAGGACTAAATTTAGAGCCCGGCTTCTGGGAGTGACGTTGATCTTGTCACACTAGGGCTCAGGGTCTCTCTTGACGTAGATTCTGAACCCGCCGAGGTCTTTTGGTAAAAAAAAGTTTGAATTCTGAGAAACCGAAAGTTAGAATTAAAAGAGTTACAGCACACAAGACGCATTACAGCTACAATTAGTCGATGCGTCTTACTGCTTGGCGGAGCTGTTGTGTACACTGACATGGAAGTCGCTAAAGGTAGAATAACAATTAGTGAACTACAAGGAATGTACTGGCAATTGCTGATCGTTGCAGTTTAAAGATAGTTTGTGGTGAATCATCGGAATTTCTGGAGTTTTAGAAAGGTATTGGTGAACTGGGTGGGGTTTTTTTTAAGTGTCTGTTAGTAATTATGTGCAAACATATTGTGTTGGCGATCAATCATGAGAGACCTCGCCAAATCATATTCTCGTTGTCATTAAAGCAGAAAAGTTTCTTTTATCAGGTAGCGATTTTGATCCGTCAGATTTCTTTAATTCGACAATTTTACTCTCTCGTGTACGAAATATAAAGAAATTATTGTTACAGTTAGAAAATTCGAACATGAAATTTTGATGAATCTCTAGATTTTTGACCTCCATGAATTCGAAAAACACATTTTTGCCATTATATTTATTTATCTATCTATCTGTCCATGACAGATATAAATCAGAAACGCTTTGAGCTAAGCGAATGAAATTCGGTATGCGGTCTTTACAGCAAATTTGTAGATTTCAAATACCTTTTCAAAATTTGAGTAATACCTATTAGAGTAAACCTGTCTATTCGGTTATTCGAATCTAAGTAAAGGTGATGTCTGTAAAACGAAGAGAGTGAAATGAATAAAATTCAGTGCAAGGATTTAACATTTAAACTGTGTATACCTATCAACAAGTGACTGCCATTCTAGTTCCATTCCAAATTTTGACTCTAATCGGTTTGAAGAAAAAACGCATCCAAAACACAAATTCCCCTTTATTAGAGAATATGCGAGCATGTTTTGAGGAGACCACTCACACTGGTTTTATAAAAATAAAGAGCAATATAAATCATATTTATATGAGGGTATTAAAATATCCCTATTTAGAAAAACCGCAGCAAAAAAATAATCCATTGGAACAAGAAAACTGAATGGCAATTGTTTCAGAATATGGAGAAAAGTTGCCGTACTTTGGAAAATTGCATCTTTAATATACAATAATGCAAAAATAATTTCAATAAATAAAAATTTATTTCCTTTTATCAATTTTTTTTTATTGTTGTTTTAAAGTAGTTAACTTTTTAACATATTGTAGTTAACACAGTGTAATGGGAAAAAAAGGAAATCGCATAAGCGGAATCGTAATGTACACGAAAAATTTCAGCCATTGCTGAAAATAATTTGATTGATGAATCATTCATTTAATAAATATAATCTTTCAATTTTCTTATGATACATCACAATTTAGTAGACTTATGGATGGTGGTGGTAAGATCTCGACCTCGGTACCGGAAAGTTCCAGATTCGGAATACGAATTTACTGAAGAACTGCCGAGTGAAATCTGGTGCGAATCAAATTCTTCTAAGCCAGACCTCTTCTCGTTGGTATGGTGTGGAAATTTGGCGAATGCACGTCAACCCAGGTGTCGTCTTCGTCATCTGACCGGAGTACAAAATTGCGAAAACCATCCCTAAATAGACCTAGGGTTGGGACGTTAATATAATTAAATGAAACTAAATGCTAGATGTAAGACTTTTCTAGACTTCAACGAAGGAGTCGATAACCACTGAGATGTGAAGCGGAAATCAGCCTTAAGTAATTTTCGGTTGCTTTACAATTTGATATGCATACCATGAGCATGATTTACTTTTACTGGTGTTTTTTACTGTCCGTTGCTGGATAAATTATAGATAGAGATGTTTTATTCAAAATTCTGGTATATCTTGTATTTGCCTAGGGACTTCCCAAATTTCCGATCCTGAATAGTCAAAATTTTTTTAATGTTATTTTAAAAATTATTAAATTTTTTTGCTTTCATTTAGTTATAAAGATCATGCAACTGATATTCAAAATCAAATTAATTTCAATTGGATTGTATCGCTAATATCCCTAAACTGTTTTCTTTTTTTATATAACAATTAGATGATTCGTTTGGAAATGTGATATCTTATCTGATATGATTCAGTTAAAAATATGTCTAATATTTTTGGATTATTTATATTTTTTGTATCGAATTATAGTATCTTTTGACGATTTAATTTTAGTTTATAAGATTGAGAAGCGATATTCCGAAAACCATATGATGCAGGTCACGAAGATAGAGAGATTAATTTAATTTTGGAACATAATTCTAATCACAATCTTAATTCCTGTATTTTGCAAATTTTATACTATCTTATAATTCTAAAAATTACGGTACTTCATTATTTAAAAAATGTCTAGTTCTATTATTAAATATTATTTAGATAGGTTTGAAATTTGAATGAAACGGCAAAAAAAGTGTAGTCATTTTTTTTAACATTTTATTTAAACTTCAATTAAGCATTTTTTTACACCTGATATAAAGATATCAACTTTTTGGAAAATGATCTGCAACTTATCATTTCATTTTGTTATTTCTATTTTTAAAAATTTGGTGCATAAAACTACTTAAGATTAAAATCAATAAAAAATATTTGATTTTGAAAGTTTGGAGACAAAATTTGGATTATCTAAGGGCCATTATTAGGCACTTTAGAATGCAGTCATGAGCTTATAGATGAAAGTTTGATAATATTCAAAGGAATTAAGGCATGAAACTGACTGGAATAGAGTAGCTATGTTCTAATAATAGTTATAGTTCGGAAAGTGAATTCTTCTAAAGGCAATTTAAAAAAAGTCTTGAGTTATAAATAGTTTCAATTTGAGCAATTTGTTTAAAGTCAAGAAACATATGGAGCATTTTCTTTAAAGCCAAGATATTAAGTCGATTTTTAATATGATACAAAATGTCAGAAAAACATACAAATTTTTTAAATTCTATATACAACAAGCGTTTCAATTTTTTATTTTCATTTTTATTAGAATCGTATAATTCAAAAATTAGTGTTGAGAAAATATGTGGATATGTAGGATTAATTAGTAATTTTTTATAAGTTTTTAGACAAATGTCATATATATAGTAGCGAAACAAATTATTAAAAGTGCTCCTGAAATAATGAAATACAATCTTTTTAACTAAGTTCTAATAATCAAATAAATATCAATTTTGTGGTTATCGCAGAATGAAAACACAAGCCTTCTGACAGAAAAAAGAATGGCACCTTCTCTATGTTAAAAAAATAAAAGGATCATGTCTGTGACAGTTTGAATTTGCGATTCCGCATCTTAAATGCAACATAACGAAACAAACATTATCAAAATCAACAAACTGTCTTCAAAATGAATTTGGAAATAAATTAGAACACGCAAGTATGATCAAAAAATGAATTTGATTTTGCATTGGACAAAATCCAAAACAATGAATTTAACCGAAAGTAAAAAAATTTTTCGTTATTTCACAGAAATTATTTACGAAAAAAATAAATATTTAGATTATAAGAATTATATAAAAGAAAGTTCGCTGTTACACATGCCATTAAGCATTCCAACGTGAAGGAGAAATATCACTTATTTTTTGAACAATAAACTATTTATTCTTGACTGACATTAATAAAATCTTCTAAAAGTCTCAAGAGTATCTTTTTCATCGATGTTCGACGTTTTTGGTTTAATACATTTAAACGTATAAGAAATTTAAATTAACTTTTACAACATCCTAATATTCAAAAATAGCACTCTTTTATCAAAATACAAGTTTGATTATTTTTATGATTTTTTTTCTTACTTCAAGTTTGCTTTGTTAAAAGTGTAATAACTAAGATTACGTATGATATTTCCTTTCAGAATGGGTGATAATGTATATAATGTTTACATTTTTAGAGACTTTTTGTAAATTGGCGAATTTTTTTTTCGCAGTTTTATTTGAGTTTACTTTGATTTGAGTTTAAAAGTAGCAGCTTCAAATTGCTTCTATGTATCTCATTTCCTTAATTACTTAAATCGATTTTTTTTTTCGATTTTAACATTTTCTCTATATATGATAAAGAGTAAAACGATTTGATTAGAAACGAAATTAACAATAATTAGTGGAATAATTTTTGTTCTAAGGAATAGTTATGTTTAATGCACTTATTATTTCCTATTACTAAAAGCATTGGAGCATATTCGACTTTTTAAATACGCTGATTCAGCATCAATTAAATGCTATAAAATGACTGAATTATTGAGAATATCTGACCTCCTCTTTAATATTTTCATATGATTGATTCACCGAATGTAAAACATATTTTTTAAAAATAAAAACAACAGAAGAATTCGTTATTCATCCATGGATTATGTTGACAAAATGTTAGGTGGAGTATTTTCACGATGTACTACAAAGTAATATTAAGTAAAATCCATATAGATTCCTAATTCAAATGTGATGAAAATGCCAACAAATATATGTTTTACAAATTACATAAATTACTAAAACATAGCAAAAGTTTACTCACAAATGTTTGGTTTTAATTACAGAATGGGCACAAATCATTTTAACAGAATTAATTGTATAATTTTTTAAAAATTAATCATTCGAAACCCTATTGATGGTACATTGCATTATTTGTTACTCTAAACAACTAAACACTCAAGTAATCAGGAAACTCTCTCCCTAAAGTAAACAAGTGAGAATTACTGAAATATTTTTGTTTCAAAAATAATTGTTAAAGACATGTTTAACTAATTTCATGCGATTCTGTGGAAATTAATATATTGTTTTTAGAAGAATTTTAGTTCATAGTTAATTTATTAAAAACTAAATCTTAGAATATCAATTTAAAACAAAATAAAACTTAAAATTTTAATCAGTTCAATAAAAATAATTGCAATTATTACAATTAATGTAACATCATACTTTTATCATAAAACTCCTTATTGCTTAAAATGTAGAAACCTTGATTTTTATTCAGTTTTCTATATTATCGTATTATATTTGATGATGGGCTTGACATAGGATTTGACGATGCCGACGCCGATCTCTCCACTCCAAACTTCTACACCGTACCAGTGAAAAGATGCTCGATTCCATCATTAGGTTTTAGTGTGTGCTAAAACCTTATGATGGACGAGTCGAGTCTCGGTTTTTGGGACGAGTCGAGTCTCGGATTTGGAACTTTTCGATCATTTTTTATCATTAGGCTACCATGACTATCAATTATAGAGAAATTTGTTTTTAAATTTAGATTGATTAAATGAATTTGCTTCAATTGAATTAAAACTTATATTAGAAGGAAATTAATTACAGTCTATTTACAGTAAAAGAAACCATTACAGTAAATGACCAGGAAATGAATTACATTCCATTACAGTAAATGAAAGATATCACTTCAATAACTGAGCTGATTGTTTTCTAGACTATACAGGAGGAATATTTTAATCGTTACCGTAATCATTTAAATCATTTAATTATTTCAAATAAAGTTAAATAAGTTATAAACATAACAAATGAGAAAATTATTTAAAGAAAACAAATCAAAAACAAAAATCCAGTATTTGCAGTTTATTCATGTGATTCATTGCCATAATATAATGTAATGGATGTGAACAATAATTAATGCATTTTCTATGTATCAGTATGAAAGGATTCGCACTATTATTTAAACAATTTATTTTGCTAACAAATAAAAAAAACCCAAAACTAACAAAAAAAAATCGGAATTTTTTAAATTTCAACTTGGAACCAAAAACGCTTTAAAAGTAGAACATAATGAAGAATTAAATACTAAAATACTTTTATTCCTTTACATATTTATATACTTGTATACTTTAGCATATTTTTTAAATAAATTATCATGGAATTAAGTTATTATATATAAGTTTCTTTTAAAAGCATATACTTCAAAATTCATTCATTAGGATTATATTGTGTCCCACAAATTTGGATAATATTTTAAAAAGTATGATAAATTAGGATATTGCTGTGCCAGTGTGCAGTTTACACATGTTGGGTTGCCAAATAATAAATTTTTTCGCACAGCAAATATTGTTAAAATTCTTATTGTTGCATGTATAATTCCTATCCTCTTTGAAAATGATAAAAGATTGGCATATTTGAAGAAATTAGACTTTAAAGCTTTAATTATTGGCAATATATTTTTAGTGTGTGTGTGTGTGTGTGTGTGCGTCTCAGAATAAAAAGATGTAAATCACATACAGGTGCGCCAAGGTTTTTAAAATTATTTCTTTGAAAGTTCCATTTAAATTTAAGATAATCTGTACACGAAAATTAATTCAAATTCAGATTACAGGTAAAAGTAATATAATTTCAGCGCAAAACAAAATTAGAGTTATAAGGTGCGTTGATATATTTTTAAATGTTAACAGATATTAATTCTGTTATAAACTTTTTTTATTCAGCATTTCAAAATAGTTTATTGAACTAACTATTGGCGGATCAAAACGGTTACGCTGTTGTTGATTTGATTAACATTTATTAAGGATAAAGACTTTGAAACGTCTGTGATTGACTTGAAAATTTTTTATATTTCTTAATGTAACTTTATCCATATTTTGTCTTTTAAAATAAGCATCTGTTTCTTATTTAATAATGCTTATATAAGGAATTTTAAAATCGCTTAGAATTTTGCTTTCTCGTGTACGATGTACAAAGAAAATATTGTAAACTCGAGATTTTATGGAATCTCCATGTTTCGTATCTTTTTAAGTTCGGAAGACACATTTTTTTCTCGTTTCTGATAATTTTGATAAGTATTCTCTGTTCTAGTGCAAGAGAAAATAAATAAATTGTGAAGAACTAGATAGATAAACTTTAGTATACAGTTTTAAAATCTAAGTACTTATCAAATTTTAAAACAAGTTAGTCAAAGAGTTTGTATTTTCGCATGTACATTATGTAATAGCTTACTAACGCAATAAGTTTAATCTATAGAATTCAGTTTGTGATCTTGTAACCACAACTATATTGTGTCATATATTTGTGTCAAATTTTGGTTTCAATGCGTCGGAAAAAATCCAAATATAATGTTCGTGCTTTAGATTTAATGCTAAATTCATGTCAAAAATCTATATTTTGGAACTATTGTTCGCCAATACCATCCAAGGTATTCGTGGCCATACCAAAGTTCCACAATTTTAATGCGTGTTGAAGGGGATAAAATCTTTATTGGGGAGAATAGGAGAAAATTTCGGGAAACCACTCTTTCTGTTTTTTAAAATTTTCTACGATAAAAAAATTTGGAAAATGATTTAATAAATAAATATATATATATTTAAATATTTCAATAGAAATTAGTTACAATTTACAATGGAAAAAAAATGTAAATTTAAATTAAAAGAAAAATTTCGATTTAAAAAACTTTATTTAAGCATGTATATAATAAAGAGTATTGAAATATGAGTTTTAAAGTTATTTACAAGTTTTAACAACATTATATTTTCAGTAGTTTTGTATTGGCAAAAGGAAAATAGGATTCAAATAGAATAAAAAGTGATATCCTTATAGCATTATACTTAAAATTATCTTTTCTAATTCATAAAATTAACAGATGTTATTAGAGTTTGTCTTTAAATTTTTGTAATATTAGTTTGTTTTCTTTTGTACTTATTTGTTTCTCAAACGATTTTTTGCCTATTTATTTTGTAAATATTTCACGGTTGTTTCGTGTTTACTTAATAATTAGTTAAAAACGGTTCTTTTGTTTCTCAAATAAATAAATTAATAAAAAATAAGGAAAATAAAAAGAAATGTATGATATTTTTTTCATTTACTTTATTTTTACACTTACTTTTTATTATATAATAATCTTTACATTTTCTGAAATTTTAGTGTAGAGACTACTCCCTTATCTGCCTCTGAAATTTCATTTGTTCGTGCGTGACTATTTAATTTTTAAGAATTAAAAGGACTCGTTAGAGTACATCAACGTTTAAAATATTTTACAGACAAAACAAAGTGCTACCCAAAGAACAAAAAATACTTCACTTAGAACAGCAAAATGAATTTTAAAAAATAACAATTCGCTACATTCTCACGTGCAAAATTGAAACTAAAAATTTTCTATGTTTGTTTTTCAATATCGTCCCTTTCAAACGTTTTCTCCTAACAATGTTTAAGTAAATTTGAAGTTCAACTTGAATCAACGTTTACAAACCATGACCGTCATTTTCTTAAGGGAAGCTTCATCAGCACTTTTCAGTAGTTTATCCTTGAGGGATTATTATTTTTAAATTGGGAACTAGTTAATATTTTGGGTTTTTAAAGAGTACTTATTTATATGCCATTTCCAACCTGCTTCTAGCTCTGCAGCATCATCCCGATTTGCTTAAAGGCAGAGATTCTTCATTTCAATCCATTCGACGTCTTTTTTCCATAGAAACATTTCTTTTCTCGTCCACTGTTTTCTATGAATATTTTATCGATACCACGATATTGGAAATTAACCCTTTCTAAGGCCGTGGAAAGTATGCTTCCCACCAAATTTATCAATCTTTGTATGAAATTATGTAGGTTGGTATAAGTTCTGAAATATTTTTTTAGAAAGACAGAAACTTAGATGCTTTAGTTCTTTATCTCACACAAAATGATGTGTCTTGGTTTGTCACTTAATTATTAATTAACCAAATTAATTAATTAATCAAATTAAATTTTCTAATAAGCTAAATGAATCCCTTTTCTTATTCTAATTTCAAGCCTAAAAATATTTTAACATAATATGACTAGAAAAAAATAGCCCTTTAAAAGGTTAAATAAGAAAAAGAATAATAACTGAGGGAATATAATTTAAAGAAAACGGATTTTTGTTTATATGATATAAAGCAAAAATTAATTTAATATAAGATAAAGAATTCAAAAGCAAACGGGAGTGGAGATAATAATAAACGGGATAAATAACGGGAGTGGAGACTCTCATAATCCTCTAACTAATAAATACTTCATAAAAATGCTTGGGCCGTGGTAGTAAAGTTTTGGCTTCCGAACCAGGGGGCGGGGTTCAGATTTGAGATCCGATTCCACTGAATAACCGTTAGTGTAAGCGGGTCGTTAGCCGTTAAATCCGTCGGAGTCAAACGTCCTCCCGCTGATGTGGTGCGGAAGTTTGGAGACGCCATCTCAGGCGTCGTCCTCGTCATCTAACTGTGGTTCAAAATTACGAGGCCCGTCCCAAAATATACCTTGTGTTGCTTCATAACCGGACATTAATATAACTAAACTAAACCATAAAAATGTTTGATATTCGGTAGGGTAGAGAACACCATGGATACGCAGATTTTTATTTTCAGAGTCCTGAAAAATAATCATGAGTCAACACAAGGTCATTTTGTTTTTAGTGTAGAAAACCGAATATGCATTTTTGATACATTTTTCATGACAAATTGAAATCAAAATTTGATGCAAACCTACAATTTTAGTAACAAGATGGCAATCTAAGTTTCATTCATTTAAGTCGTTGCGTTTTTGAATTATTGCATTTACATCCACGCGAACGAACAGACCGATAGACAGCGAAATCATTGACAGATATGATTCAAAATTCGATACGAATTTACAGTTTAGATGCCACAACTGTATGTCGAATTTTTCACTTAGCAAATATCGTATTTACCTGCACTCGTACTAACAGACAGATGCAGATAAACATCATACAAATGAATTTCATTCAAAATTTGATAGATTTTAACTTTCGTCAGTTTGAAGTATGACTTTTTTAAGCAAACAAGAACTGAAACGAAAATCCGTATTATAAAAGAGATAAAAATCTGAAGAATGAGATATGATGGAATATTTAGAAAAACAAATGAAAAAGTTGTTGCATTCAATAATGTATTATCCTGAATTCTATAGGCTAGGGAATGCATTGTGACATCTCATTGAGCATGTATTAAGCCTCCTAAAGTAACAATTAGTATATATAAAGGCATTTTGATCAAACTCTTAAATATTTATTATTTAACAAGAAAGATGTATAATAAAACTATTAAGAATTAGGGAATGACACATCGGGGTTTATAAACAAAAACGAATCTACAAATGATGAAAACTTCTCGATTTCATGTAAATATAATGCGAATTATTATTTTTACATGTTATTGATAATACTTTGTGCGACTCAACACGCTATAATATTACAGTAATATATCGACTTATACTACCAATATTTTCATGAATGCAAAATTAAGCGGTTTCTCAGTTGTTTTTTTTTCCAGTTACGAATATTTTGCATCGCTACTAATAATAAAAGGTAATGTGAATGTTGACGCTCTACAGATCGCCATACTTAAAGCTACCAAATTTATTGCGGAGGTTGAGAATGCACACTAAGAAGCGATTTATTTTTGATATTTTAATTTAAAATTTTGAAGTCTCCCCTCCTAAAACTCTCGAAATTATTATAGCGCAAAAATGAATTTTGCATCTTAAAATTAAAGCAATTATGATGTTACTAATCTAATTGCTGTAAATGTTTTTTTAATCAATTTTCAATAAAATTTTAAAAATACTTTTAATATATTTCATTGTTGTAAAGAAACATTCATTTTCACTCATGCCACAAATATTCCATCTTGTATATTTCTTTCATTATTGATGGTGAAGTACGATTACGCAGTTTATTTTACATTCATTTTCTTAATAAAATATGCTTTTAATAAAATTTTTGAAATTTTGTTATACTTACAACTATGATTTTACTAGAAAGGAACGGGAAAAGATTTTTAAAATATGTTAACTTTGAAATGCTTTCCGCAGAAAAGTTCATAATAGTTGAAGTTTAAAATTAAAGATCAAATTTTAGGTGAGAAGATAGAAAATTTGCAACTGCCATAGCACAAAATAAATAGAGCGATATAAGACTTCTAAAATAATATTTTCAGCATCTATATCAAAATTTGAAATTTAAAAGTATTTTATTGAGGAAACAATTAAACTAAAACGAATTCATTTGAACATTTTGGCGAGCAATCTAGTTGACATACAAAATTTTAGAATATAATGCAAATATAAAATTATGAAATAAACGCTATTAGTAGAAATAAAGTGAAAAGCTATCTGATCCTTTTGTCAAAAATGAACAGGAAAAAA
>JAPMOR010075478.1:2271339-2291701 GCA_026543865.1 Argiope aurantia | reverse complement strand
ATCAGGTCACTCATGCAATAGAATAAATTGTCGCAATTTTGAACAAATTAAAGCGATTGGATAATAGCGACAGGGAGCTTTTAAACTTGCATAACAAAGAGCAGATCTTGAAAATATCCTAGGAAAATACTATTAAAGGAGCTGATGACTCAGGTCTAGATCCAATGGAAAAACAAACGATAATTACAAGTTTAATATCGATCCTTCTCAAAAAAGGTTCATTTTTCAAGACAATAATTCTAGTTATGAAACTATTCTAGATACAAGAACTAAGAAAAACATAGGTGGTCAAATTAGTGCATTAGATGAAGCTATTATTGAAACAATCTCAATTTGTGTAACAATTTTAATGCGTACTCTTTTGCATCTATATGTTACAGCTGAACTTTTTATTACCTTTCTTCCAAATAACTGTTTTCTTAGCACTTGCCTCGCATTAAATAAAATTCACTTATGAAGTTATACGCGAATCCGATATGTATGTACATCTTTCTTTGGTCCCCTTATCTTTATCTTATAAAGGCGTAATAAATGAATAAAAAGTTATTTATATTTTTACAAGCAGTTCCCATTCATACACTTTCCAGATACGTCTTGATTGAAAATAACAAAAAAACAACAACAATAGGAATGCTTTTCCCCCGATTCTCTTGTATAATTATTCAATATGGCTTGCTATTTAATTAACCTGCTTCTTCAGTGTCATCCTCATCATCTGACCGCGGTTAAAAATTACGAGGTCCGTTCCAAAATAGTCTTAGCGTTGCTTTAAAGCGGGACGTTCATATAACTAAACTAAACTAGAAACTAATCAGTACGCTATAGACAGACTGAAGGACAATTAGAGAAACTGGATATCGATCTAAAATTCTAGTTATAAAACTATATACCTTACTTATCTAAATAGTTGCCTCTATGTGTTAGGCCGAATGCTAAAGTTGAACCATCTATCTATGAACTAGACTCTGGATCGTCGTGTTTTTGGGTAATTGTGTTCGCATGTAGACGAATAGGCAGGCAGATATATTTTCCCAGGACACATTTCATGCAAAATTTGACACAGAATTCGCATTATTGGTGTAAAATGTCATACGCCAAATTTTGATAATCCATTTTTGATTTATTGTATTCATTCAGTTACCAACAAAATTCAGATAATGTTTTTTGCATACTGGGGAGGTTGAAATGGTGAGATTCGTAAAATAAATTCGTTGAATACAGTACTTCCATTTTTGTGTGATTTGTAAGTAGGCAAATAAAAATCCAACGATAATGCTCCCCCCCCCCTGAAAAAAGGAACTTTTCTCGTAATCTCTAATAAATTACTTGGGTTTTATTAACCGTTGGCGAGTAGTTACGAAAAAGCCTGTTGGCGTATGATCTTTGACGATTAATCGCTGGAATGGAATTTTTATACAAGTACCAGAAAACATAATATGCATTTGAAACATCTTTTTTTTTTTCGAACCTATTGAAAGAAAAATTTGACACAGAACTATCATTGTAGTCATAAAATCATATATCAAATTTTACTTAATCTAAATCATTGCCTTTTTGATTTTTCATATTTACATATTTGTAAAAGTATAGATTGGCAAAAGGGAAAACTCCTTGACGAGTTTGATTGCAAATTTTATGCATATTTACTCTTTATATACTAAATATGTGTATATAAAGAGATAATTATTAATTCATATTATGTTTGTTTAGCCCTTTACATTTTGTATTTATGGTATTCACATGTTCTCGAAGAATCAGGCAGATTTCCTGTAAATAGAATTTTCACAAAATTTGACAAAAATCAACAAATTTGGTATCAAGACCGTATACCAAATTTCAACCATCGAGCTCAAATCGTTTTTGAATTATTGTATTCAAAAGCATGATAGAATAACTAATAATTCCAAAATTTAATGAGTTCTAGAGAGTGGAAATTCGTCAAAATTTCGAATTTTTTGACGATTACAATGTTTTCGCTTTTTATACTTCGTATACGAGAAAATAAAAAGTGAAAAACGAACTTTTCTCAAATATTCAAAATGGTTATTTTTAAAATAAAGGCCGCAGTTGTGTCCTGGTTGAGCACTCAGCTTCGGAATCGCTGCAACTCTTGATGGTTGAGCACTCAACTTCGGAATCGCTGCAACTCTTGATGGTTGAGCACTCAATTTCGGAACCGCTGCAACTCTTCATAATTGAGCGCTCAGCTTCGGTATCCGGCATCTCGGTGTTGGAAATTAATCTCACATTATCGATTTGATGCACGATTATTCTTGACGTTAGTTATAATATAGAAGATTGGCGGTATATTTGCAATTAAACAAGTATATATACAATCCAGTTGTCGACTTGAAAGTGTAATGAAAACCTAGAATTTATTTTTAGCGAATTCAATTATTAATTCATACTTATCCTTGGTTTTTCATTAAAAATAAGCACTATTATGGTAATGAGGTGCATTAATTATTTTACATTTCGACAAACACGCAGAAAAAACAACACACATTTAAATCAAATAAAAAAATTTCAGACGCATTCAGGTTTATTATAAACCTATATAAACCTATTTTTTTAATATGCCCATGTTGATTAAATTCTGTTCGAAAGAATGATTTGATCTTAAATATATAATAACAAAAAATGAATTAAGTAATACAAAAAAAAACCTCGGAAAGAATTAATATTTAATACAAAAAAATTTTTTTAATGAATATGTCTTAAATTTTGAAGCTTTTACTTCCTTTTGAATTTTGGATATAAATCAAAGTCATCAATACTTTTTGCTGAATTCTTCTTCCACTTTTAGAACCGTTATGAAATTCCATAAAAGATTTCAGAACAATTGCTAAAATTATTTATTGATTATAATTATTTTGACTTATTCATTATCTAAAGTCTATTCTTCAGCTCCGTGATAATTTCTGACGGATAAGTTATATTACTTTTATCTGTAATTATGTTAAATATAATTTTATGGATGTTGGCCTTGAATCATATTGTTTAAAAGAATTAAAAGAATTTTTATCAGAAATTCAATTTTGAAATATTTTTTTAAAAGTATGTGTAAGTTTTTGTTTCTTACTTTTACTTATCGTATCTGAAATTCTCTTCCAAAAATGTTTTTTTTATCTATTTATAGATTTATATAAATAGAAAGAGTTCCACATTTCTTTGATAACTGTTTCATTATGGAATTTATACTTAAAATTCTTCTTCATTCAAAACATGCATGCTTATAAAATAGAATAAATGGTATAGTTCGAAAATTTCAGATTTTTTTTTATTTAGAATTGTTCTGATATAAGGAATGTAATTATTCTAGCACCATTATGGAATTTAGAAAGGAGTTTTTCTTTGCAATCGGAACAAGAACATTACATACATGGAATATCTGCCCATTGCCTTATGAAACCAATAAATAAATTTATTAATATTGTAGGCGATATTTTGACGATTTAAGCTTCGATATAGCAAAATTTGTCGTAGAAACATGCTAAACAAAAATAACCTGTAACTGGTGATGTAGATGAAATTATATGCACGATTTTGCACATCACAACTAATGATAATAATGTATATTTATTGCAAACCATATAAAATTCATAAAAGAATATTTTCTCACTATTCACAGCACGATATCAAAAATATTACATATTTATAAATGAAAGGGTTATTGCATTTTTCAAAGCGTTGAAACTTTATAGATTTTTTTTATTTAAAATTTTACTTTAGAAAGCTGAAAATGTCTATCGCAATCAAATTTCTAATGGAAAATGGAAACTTAATAGAGAAGGAAAAATCGATCGAAATGAGCTCTTATGCAAGTTTAATCGATGTTTTGAATAGAATTGAGAATCAAAAGAAAATAAGTTTCATAAAAGTGTTATTCATAATGTAATTTATTTCATATAAGCGTTAATTATCCGACTAACAATTATGATATTAATATAATCAAAGATATAACTGACATCAAATATTCTATTTACATGCCTGCAATACTGTTTTTGTGATCTATCAAAGCTATCTATAAAAACGACTTGATTATTAATAAAGCCTATCAGAATGTAATACTTTCATAATATATTTCGAAACTAGAATGATTTTTTTATATACATTATCTGACAAAAGCATACTATTTGTCGATACCAGGGCATACCAATAACTTTATGCATTAAATCTAGGAATCTATGATTAAAATCTATTTATCGAAACTTGAATTTCATATGCAATACCATGTGCATGTAATTTTATTTGAATGCAAAATCAATCGCAGTTAAGTGATAATAGAGAATGGAATGATTTGAAATTGAAAGCTAATCAGAATATGTAGGCTCATCATCGTGTGCTCGATTCCATATAAAATATATCCAAAGAGCAATTATTTCCATATAAGTTTTAATAATCCAAGCTGTAAAGAATACAGGGAAATGTTTATAAGTAAGAGATAAGAGTAACTTAACAAAAAGCCTTCCAATCTAAAACAATACTGGATAAGCAATTTTGCATCAGCGAAACTGATGATATTGTTTAAATAACGTAGAACAATAATTTAACCTCCATCAATTCACATTGCTCATTTAAGATATACCATCTACAGTATTGAAACACTATACTTCAATAATCTCTAAGAATATGTCAAATGAATGGTGTGTGGGAGAATCATAAATAATTTTAGTAGGAGGTAAAAAATAGGTAATTAAGAACCTCTAATAAAAATAAAATATGTCGTTGATAAGCAAGGCAGGAATGTATCGTTCAGACAAAAGTTACTAATTGCTGATTGATATTATTTATAATTAAATGAATTAAACAGTATATCACAAAAATAGAATAGATAACATGCAAAAAAATTAGCACTAGATCGAAATACACGTAGAAGCAATTATTCATTCGTGATCCTTTTAGCTACTGATTTGGATTAAAATAATCATCTACATCTTAGCTTGCTTATTGCAACTAATTATGCAAGTCGTAGAATTGGAAAACTCAAGTTGTTTGTTTTCAAGATAGCCTTCAAATCATTTTATCAGAATGAAAAATTCATCATACATAAGAATCCTAATAAAAAGGTAATTTTTCAGAATGATATTGGATCGCATAGGAGTATGGATGCAAATGTAATCGTCAACTCCAATGAAATCGATCACCAACAAGAGCTAATTAGAAATGAATAAGTCACATATGCATTAAGTCCTAATAGGAATTAAATCGATCCCATGCTATGATAAACGAGAAAGAATGATGATAGAAACATTAATATCCTATTTAGCTGTTCATCGAAATTTCATCTTGCATATCACCATTGATGATGCAAATATCGCCTCATCAGCAGAGACAAAACAATTGTTTTCAAGGTAAAATCCATCATCTATCCAGAACTGTTCCTGTGTCATCGTCGGTTCCACCAATGATATTGTTAGGAAGACAGTCATCACAGAATCCACCTGGCACCTTGACCTTGCACCATAAGGGGAGGGAAGGCGATATGCGATGATTCAATCGACAAGTTTCGAACAGAAAGAGAGGGGGTGCTCTTACCGTTCTCGGGATCATCCTCTCGATGGGTCGGCGAAGACTTGTCCTCCGCAGTCCTCATCGGATCCTCGCGCATCGTCATGTCCCGCACGCGCCTCACTGTACACCGACTGTATTTTTAGTTTTTGCTCCGTCTCTAACTCCTCTCGCGCGAATTTGCTGCCTTTGGAACGACTCCAGTTGGACGACACCAGTTGCTTCTGTGTCGCAGCTTATCCCCCTCCTCTCTCCTTCCCCCTGTTTTTTATTTCCATTTCGTTTGCTTGTTTTGCAAGATCTACCCTTTTCTTTTCCGACATTACCGACGTTTTATGCGAGGCTTTGTTATGCACCGCGATTTTAAAGCGACTGCGATGGGAATGTTGTTTTGGAAGGGTTGAATATTTTCGAAGGTGAAAGCAATTGATGTGGGATGTTTGTCACGCCTTCTGTCGTTCATTGGCACAGATGTAAAGCGCCTGCAAAAAAATAAGATTTTCTTTAATAGTTTGATATTAAGGAAAACATTTTTCTATGTAATTCATATTGAGAGATCCATATCTTTAGCAACTCGACCTGATGCAAAAAAAAAGAAAAAAAGATAATAATAATAACAATGATTTCAATTTTTTCCCTTTAACTATATTTATCATTTTCTTAGATTCATTTTGGAGATTTTGTGTGTAAGGATTTAGCAGTCTCAAAGTTTTGAGTTAGAAATTGCTTTTCTATTATTTTTACAGAGTGTCCCACAAAGTATGCATCGTTAAATATTTAAAGATTCGGATAGAACACGTTAAGACTAGTATGCATCATGTGTGGGATCCCTGAATATAGCGTTATACTCTAATTAGCCATATGTTAATCATTGAAATATTTAACATATTCTATCCGAATCTGTAAGTATTAAACTCTGCAACCTTGTGGGACACCCAGCATTTTAATGTAGGCACTTTTATTAGCTCGTATCTTTAAGATCTTTCCTTCTCTTTTTATTTATTTATTTATTTATTTCCGCAGACGTGTTTATCCTCTCCAAATGCTGGATTTAGATTTGATGAGGCCTAAAGTCATTCGGATATGGAACTCCTTATAAATCTATTTAAGTTGTATATTTAACATATACAACAATGGCTCATTTGAATAATCTTTGCGGTTGAAGGGGGGGGGGCAAGGAAATTTGGTCCCTAAGTTCTAATATAACTTATATGCAAATCCAGTTATTTCACACAATTGCGTCTTGATCAGCATGAAATGGCACCACCTATATGAAATTGGCGAGCTTTATTACATTAAAAGTCTTTCAGTTTTTCAATCTGTACCATCTGCAGAATTTTGAGGGTAAAAGGTTTTTAATTCAAATCTGAATTTCTGATTCGATATGCTGTAGCAAAGAAATGTGATTAGTGCATGTTAAATTTTTCCTTTGGAATTAGAGTTCCCAAATTTTTAAAATTCCGTGCATAGCTCATACATATAATAACCATAAACTCATACAAAAGCACTATGTACTATTTTTAAAATCTTATGATTAAGAATCGATCCAATCTAAAGAAAATGTTCAGAACCAAAGAATAAAGCATTTTAAATTCATATCATTCAATTATATTCTTGCAGAGAAACTTTTACATTATAATAAGATATTTAATATATTATGCCGTAGGTAATAATAAATTTTTATGAAGTTATTGTATATTATCAGTGAAGATTTCTGTGGCCAATGAGTTCGTTTCGCTTCAATCATTTCTAATAAATTTAAATTTGTAATGAAACGAAATAATGGAATACTTTAATTATCTATAACGAATCATTAATTCTACAATTGTCACATTATTATTTTACATTTCACAAATATTTACTCTTAAATGTATATGTAGAGAAAAAATATTGCGGAAGTTAACGAATTTGATCGCAAAATTTTGCCGAATTTCAGTTTATTAAGCTTAAGTTTGTCTTAAAAACGAAATTCCGCATTTTTGTCTATTCGTGTGTGAGTGTTCGCTTTTGATTCAAAATCGAATAGTACTAATTCTACGAAATTAACTATGTAGATCTTTCATCAGAATTGCATATTTGTATTATATTTTAGATAAAATAGGCAGTAATTTTTTTTTCTAAATTCATACATGGGATTCATATTTGTATGAAGAAAAACCACTAAAAATGATCCATACTTAAGAAGATTTCTTGCATTTCATTTTCCATTTGTTTGATTGAAAATGTTACATGCATCTTTTATTGCTTTATATATTTCCCTGTGCGTTGCCTCTCAAATTATATATATTAATAATTTTTATTTATTATGTTTACTGACATGTGCGGATCACTCCAATCCAGCGAAATTATTTAATATAATTATTTATACTAAGGCTATCACATTTGTGATTAAAAATTTAAAAAAAAATTGAAAATTATTAAAGTTTAAGAAAAATAATTACACGACCATCGAAGTATTGGGTTGTTCTGAAAGTAATTTCGTTTTTTCCCGACAGAGGATTTAATTGTATTTTTTTGCACCCAACTTCACATTTAAGCCGTATCATTTTTATATGCTTTCAGAGCTCATAGAGCAAGGCTTGTGTGTGAAAAATTCCAATTCATTCTAAGCAGTAGTTTTTGGTTGGTGCCCTTTTAAATATGGAGAGCGATAAGCAGCATTATCGACATATCTTACTGTTTTACTACAGAAAGGGTAAAAATGCTGTTCAAGCCAGAAAGAAATGACCTATGTGTATGGAGAAGGTGTGTTGACAGTACGCCAGTGCTAGAACTGGTTAGCTCAATTTTTTAGACGGTAAAACCTTCACCTCAAATGAGGAGGTCAAAAACCACCTCGATCTGTTTTTTGGCAGAAAAGACCAAAAATTTTATGTGCGTGGAAAGATGCTGCTACCAGAAAGATGGCAGAAGGTGTTGGACCAGAACGGCCAATATATAATTTAGTAAAGTATTTGTTTATTATACAAAAACTGTCTTTCATTTCCAAAAAAAAAAAAAAAAAAACGAAATTACTTTCCGAACAACCCAATAGATGGGAAATATACAATTTGCTTTCTCTTTCAGAATATAAAATTCTTAATTTAATTTCAATTGTTTTGTATTTCTAAAGACGGAATATCTTGATCGATTTTTCATTCACTTCCTGCTGTGCTATAACAATGAACTGGAATACACTTATATGTTGTTTATGCCATTATATTGTTTTAGTAATTTTGAAGATTTTCGTAAATCAGTTAACTAAAATCATTTTATTTTTATTCTACACATAAGATTTCAGCATTGCAAGACATTTATAATAATAAATTATAAATTTTAGCTTTAACAATAAGAAAATGGTTAATGTAAAAAACTATTAATAGTTGCGTAACTGAATTATCCAAAACTGTTTTGTTAAATATATTTTAATCTTAAAGTGGAGTAAAGTTTGTTATGTATTTTCATGTGCGAAACCAAAAAACGATATTGATAAACTGTTAGTGAAAAAAGACCTTTGGAATCTCTTGGAGAATTTTTATTGAAATCAGTAGAAAACTTTTAGCTTTGTAGCGTTTGGTGAGAATAATATTTGATCTTGTTATGATTAGCATCCTTATATGTAAGTATATGAGAAAGTGTAGAAAGAAAATAACTTTTTTCTTCCATTAGCTCAGGTAAGCTACTCAACTGTTTTTAACTGCTATTTATCTGCCAGCACGGTTCAATGGCTTGTAAGGATTTGGTAGTGCCTAAAAAAAGGCTTTCTTCTCTTTGCTATTTATCTGGAAAACTTTTATAAGGGGAGATTTTATTCTACTGAGGAAAAAAAGTGTAATATTTATTCTTTTTGTATTTGTACTTTTTGTTTATATAACATGATGATGTAGCAGAAGTTCGTAAACTCAATTTGTTAATTTAAAATGCTGTTAAAAAAATTAGAAATCCTGCGATTTCCAATAATGATGACAGTTGCAAATCATACGGATGATGAAAATAAAAAGAACACAAAATGAATCTAAAAGTTGGTCAATACCACAAGAAATATTTTAATTTTTATTAAAGGATTTTTTTTATTTGTATGCAGTTTGAATTTGACATCAAAATTCAATTGAACTGAAATTTGAACAACATAAATTTAATTTGCACAACATAATATACTATATAAAAAATGAAGGGCTTAGACAATTCAATAGATCCTGTTTAAATATAAAATGCTGAAATGATTTTTTTTTCATTTTGCTCATAAATTTTGCAAAGCATACGGAAAATTTTAATGAATGCTTTTTTGAAAATTAATATAAATTATATTAATAAGTTAATATTAACATCGTTATCATAATAATATAGTTAATATAACTCGTTAATACTTTATATTAACGAGTTAATATAAAGATAATATTTTGATGTGCAACCTATCTATGTCGTTGCTATCCTGTCCATCGATGCCCTAGCCTCGTGATTATAGCTAGAGACAAAATCTCGTCCATTAAGGTTTCACAGACACGACCTAGAAGTCGAGTGCATCAGCGCTATCCATCAAAACTTTTTTCTATATAGATATAAAGATTTTCTTTAAACAAACGCTCAATGCGGTCCAATATAGGCCTATCTAAAATGCTTCCTCGCCACTCGTTCTGCAAAACATCGATCATTAACGATCAATTTTTTTAACATTTTGTTTTGTTCATTATGCCAGTTTAATTATGTAACAATAAAAAAGTCCTTTTATCTGCAAATTTTTTAAAAAATTCTCTCGGCAAGCTGAAAGGTAAAGTTAATTTTTTTACTATACAAATTAATATTTTCATATTCTTTTCAATCAATAATCAGAAACAATGAACTAAATACCTATTGAAGCGACCGTAGATAATGGTCTTATTGATATCGCATAATGCAGCATTTATTGGAAAATAAATATTTGAAATGATCTGCATTACTGCATTAAAAATTTATAATCAAATGCATTCAAATGAACTAAAGCACGTGCAGACTCTGAAATTTTCTAAAACTGACCATTTTTAAATAATGGTGTCAACATATACTCCTCTTCTTTATTGTTGTTGTTGGGATTTTTAGCAGCAAAGACTGTAGTCCCCTAATACCAGAGAATTATGGTTAGAAAATATCAAAAAATTTCAATAAACCAAGAAAGATTTGTAGAAAGTCCTTATAATCAGAATCCTTTTGGATCAGAATATTAAGAGACGAAATTTCCTGATGACTGAAAGTAAACTTGCTCTAAAGTTTTGTTCTTTGAGATACGATTGAATACGTCAGACAATGTAGAAGAATATGTTCAAAGTATGTTCTTTATTTTTATTGAATTACTTTTATTGAAACTATTAAGCTTTTGTCGACGTGCTTTTAAACATTTTCAAATTAATGAAAGAATGTAAGCGTTGAATTTTTATTCATTTAAATGTGTAAATGCAAATCATGTTAAAAATAGTTGGAACTAGTGGTTGAAAATCACTTTTCAGTCCTAATTTCTATGCTCTTGCAGCTATTGATAAACTCTTAGTATTCAAGTTGTTCGTCTGAATGTGGCGCTAATTTAATTTATATTTCTACCTTCAGGCGTAAAGATATTATAAAGACACGAATATTTCAATTTTCCACTATTGCCACCCTTTTTGTCTGTATTGTCCCTCGAAGAATTTTACAAAGGTGTTTACTCTCCTTACAACATAGCTTTGGGAAGTTAAAATATGATTTTACATTATAATGCTGTTTAAAAATTAATTTATGGATGCGTAAAATATATTAATCCATTTTTAATCCCCCAAATTCTAGTTGCTACAAAAATCCAACAAATATTTTCAGATAATTTATTTATTAATTTAAAATAAATTTTTAAATTATATATCCATATTCAGTAGATGCATTAATTTAAAACACATAAGCATTATGCAAAATGTTACATAAGTTACATTAACGTAAGTTTTTTTTTTTCTAAAAATTGAAATTTATTATACGCGTTGATTTATGGAGCTTTATACTAAAGTGTTTGCTACGAAAGAGACTGGAGATAATTTTGCAACTCCCCGAGTTTTTACTAATGACATTTTTTTTCGCCCACCATCCAACAGGCAGCAAAATGGAAGACAAACGAACTAAACAAAGCATCGGGTGCTCTTCAAACATAAACAGAACAACAGCGAGCAGTGTTTCTGAAAAGACAGATGACAAAGTGGGCTCATTTCTTCAGTGTACCTTCGGATTGAAAGGTCAGGGTGATTTGGTATAATTCTGTAAAGAAAAAAAAGAAAAAAAAAGAAAGTGTCAATGCTCATGTTCAGCAAGCGCATGACAGGTTTTTTTTCAGCATGGAATTCACAATAGAAAAATTTTGTCATTCAGTACTTTAATATTTCAAATCTAAATTTTCGGAATTCTTTAACAACAGAAATTTTGACAAATTGTCTTTTTTCCTTTACAAGGAAGTTCTAACAGGAATGAATTATAATATTCATGAGATATCTTTGAGATGAGATGGAGATTTTTGATGATCAATTAATATGGTATTAATATTCAAATCAGCGTGAGAGGTTCGCACCGAAACTTGATTGCTTACACCTGAATAAAGGCATTATCCCCATCTCCTATGGCCGCAGTGTCTTGGTAATAAGGTCTCGACTTCGGAACCGGAGGGTTTCAGGTTCGAGACCCGATTCCACCGAAGGACCGTCGTGTAAGAGGATCTGGTGCACGTTAAATCCGTCGGGGCCAAACGTACTCCCGCTGGTGTGATGTGTAAGTTTTGGGTGCCAGCTCAAATGTCGTCCTCATCATTTGACCGTGGTTCAAAATGACGAGGTCCGTCCCCAAAAGGCCCTAATGTTGCTTTAAAATGGGAAGTTAATATAAGTAAACTGAGCTAAACTATCTCCATCGCCTCACAGGATTTTGGACCTTTGTAACGTAAAACTATTCAAGTTCTTAGATTTACCGCTCACGTGTATTTTATGTTTCTTAGTATAGTAAAGAAAACCGAATGTGCATATTAAAAGCACCATTGTTGATCTATAGAAACCAAAATTTGAAGGAAAATTACAATTTTTGTAACAAGATCAAAAATTCATTGATTTAAGCTATTTTTTTAGTTACCTCTTTTGCATTCATATGAATGTACATTTCAATAGATGATCAGCTCTTTGATGTATGTAGTTACAAATTTGTCGAAATTTCTCTTTAGATGCTAAATTTGTACATCAAATTTTATTCATCCAGCACTTTGCGTTGTCCAATACAATTAATGTCCTCACTTGCACTAGGATAGGCAGATAAATAGATTTACAGAGAACAGATTTCATTCAAAAGTTGGCCAGAAGTCTATGAATTTGGTGTAAATATCAATCGCCAAAATCTTGCTTTCTAGCACCAATCGTTTTTAAGTTATTGTATTCACAGATATACAGCATTCCAAACAATTCGTGTATATCTCAAGAAAAGTCGGAGATGAGGTCAAGGTCAAGGTCAAGGTCAAGAAAGGTCGGAGATGAGGGGATTCGTCAAAATCTTAGATTCGATTTTTTTTTTTTTTCGAATTTTATATACTGGAAAATAATAAGAGCCATTATTCTTCGCAACTAATTCCTTTTAATTTAATTTGTAAATAAATAAATATTATTTTTTATTTAAATTTTGCATATGATATTAATTTCTCCAAAAAATAAAGATATATTTCCAAAATAATCATACCAACAAAAACCTGAAAAGGCAATGAAGCACCGATAAATTAACACTCGATTTCTGGAAAAAAGGAGGACAGGACGTAGTTTTACTCTCCTGTCCACTTTCTCAACACTTTTATAATGTGATTTGTATTTTGTCTTGTCTCATGTTTAAGAGAATTAAGCACATGTTATTGATTTCCTTCCATTAATTAATTATGTTTAGGATGTGATAAAGTTCTACAACTTTTTAATGCAAAAATTACATATTAAATTTCATTATTTCATTTTGAAAGTTTTTGAATTATGTACAGACTATTCCTCTTTTTCTGATCCAAATCATTAAGTCTATTTTAATCTGAAATTTCATACAGATATGTCATTCAAATAATAAAACCATATCGATATTTTTTTTTATAATTATAGTGGGAAAAATCCGAAAATATATATTTTCAAGTTATGGCCCCAAGATTCACTTAGTTGAAACTTTTTCTCCTTGCAACAGGTTAAAGAGTATCTATTCTCCTTTTCTATTGAAATCGCCCAGTGCTGTAAGGAATAAATGATCTTGTAAATGATATATCATGATAATATTCATAATTTGGATACAATCAATAAATATTGACTAACGAAAATTCAACATGGGGATACAAAAATTTTTTTAATGCTTTATAGTCAATGCAGGGTAAATTGTTTGACCAAGAATTACCAAATTTCACAGACAATTATTTCTTGAATAATAAGTACTTACTAAAAATGTCATGTTAAACGCTTCATGTTAGTTCATGATAACTTTAAGTTACTTATTGGAGACAAAATACAATGTTTGCGATTATTTTCTAACATACTATACAACTAAAAGTACTATGGAGTTGGGCACGGTGTAAGATAACTTCATTTCGTTGTTCTGATGGTTATCACTCAATGGCAAATTCCATGTTATGGTAATATTTCAAATGATGAAAAATTGTAAAATATAGTACCAATAATTAACATTATTTTCCATAAGAATTGCTAACATAGCTGGCATATTGGCAATTGTGATTGGTAGGTCTATCTAATCTTCATCAGACATTGAAAGAATTATAGTTAGTGCCATTATCGCACATTTTTTTTTTTGAACATGAATAAAAATTTTTCCTCAAATTATGATCTCAATTATTCTATTTAGTTGATTGTTTAGTTTTCTCACAAATGAAAAAAAATCGTGAATTTCTGGAATAGAAATTATTATGACGATCTTCTTGGTGAGTATCCAAAGATGTTCCAGATAAAAAGCGAATATCGGCAAAAGATAATTTAAATTCAAGACGACAAATTCCAATTTTTTAAAAATAAAAGGGTCAGTAACAGTGTTATTTAACAGCGTTAACACCACTAACAGTCAGTCATTTCCAACGTTGGAAAGCTTGGCCAATCTAAGTAATTACTCTATTCGTTGAATGGATCAACATGGCTTAAGTTTTGTAGATAAGGGCTGATCTATTGTCTCTAGTAAAGATTCTAGCGATGATAATTTTCTCTGTGCTACGATTAAGCTTCGCTATGTGCTTTGCTTTGACGCTTTTGGCCAGCAGCCAGCTGGAACTGGCCGTGTCTTTTCCGAAGACACCAGTTGCTGTTGTTCTGAATATGATTCAACAGAGCCTCGCTGTTTTGTTTTGTGTTTTTCTTTCTTTTGTTTTCCCCCTTTCTTTTCTAGATGACGTTGGCGAGGAAAACCAACACTTTATGGCTCGGGAGCACTTCTGGAACCCTTCTTGCTTTAGTTCAATAGTTGATGTGACCGAATCTTCGGCTCAAATGGTGGAAAGAGAAGAGAAAAGGATCTAAAATTAACAAGTCCTTGAGATGGATAATTACTTGTGCTTGGTACTTTGAAGATATTTTCAGATTGTGTTAGTTCGCATGGTTCAATAGATAGTGCAAACGAACTGCGTTGGGGGAAGTTTTGGGGAATTTGTTCACATGTTCTGTTTGTTGATGATCATCGACAGTTTTGTAAAGAAACAAATAGGGGAGGGGAGAATGTGAGTGATCCTAACATAGTTGATAGCCAATGAATTTTCTTCAATTTTACTTTCTTGTATACGAGGAACATAAAGAGAAAGTACTGCAACTGTGAAAAAAAATTAGACATCGAGACTTTAGTGAATCTTTATTTTTAAAATCTCGCAGAATCTGAAAAAAAGGGAAGCAATTTTCGGATTTTATATGTTTGTGAACACGTTATAGTTTCAAAGCGCAATTAGTTAGCTGGATAATTTTTGGTAAATAGTCAAATTTGGTAGGAATTTTTTCTATTCAAATTTATCTAGATGACAACATAAATAAAAAAACCCAAAGAGTTAGGAACACAAAATTTAGCACACATTTTTATAGGTAAAATTGCAGATCTGTTTCAAATTTCTCAAAGGGTTAACTGTCTGCCCATTACTTCTATTCATATGCATGTGAGTATAATAACACAACATATAGGCAACCTATACAAATGAAATTCATTATTTCGTCCTTATATCAAATGTGCAGATCTGAGTCAAATTTTATATGCAGTTGACCAAAAAAACAAAAAAAAAAGAATAAAATGGTTATTAAACTTTTTGCTGATGCTAAGAAAGTCAGTAAAAAAAATGCGTCATTATGTTAGAAAATCAAAGTAGATGAGCCACACGTGAGACGTTTACCATAGGAAATCATTTCTTTAAAATTTCTTGAATTTGGTAGATCTGATTCAAGTTAAGTAACTTTAAGATCTGTACTAGGCCATTCATACGAGCCATTGTCACCGTGCTTATAAGAATATACTAAGAAGTGCATATGAGGAATCTGTTTCATGTAATAAAGTTATTTTGAAACGAGCATCAGGAGTCTAAAAAGTGCATTACATTAATCATATCCTATTAATACTGTACATTTTTATCTAAATTGTTTGATTTTATAATAATTCGAATTTATGGGAGATACTTGATAAAGAAATTTCCAACGAAAGTTTAAAATTTTGTGCAATGATATTAAAATTATTGATTATCATCACATTTATAACAACGAACAAGCTTATTCTCTCTGTTCATCTGGCTTGAAATAAGTCATATATTGTAGCTCTAATTCTAAAAATATCTTTAGTGATTATACCTTATTTTCTCAAAAATAAATAAATAAATGAAAAATAAAAAAATGAGGCCTAAATGGAAACCAAATTTAAAAATATTTTTGTAGATACTTATAATATCCTCATTCTGTACTGAAATTCTAAAATTTCGCACACTTTGTATCGTCACAGACGATGCACTTCTAAAAATATACAGTTCTTGTATTTCAATAAAATTTTTATTTTGGGGGGGAATTTAATTATTAATTAACCAATTAACTAAATTTTCACTTATTTCGAGTGATAGCACCTAAGAATTTCAGAAAAAACAACTAGTTTCAAAATTTCACTTTATTTATAATAGCGAATAATGGTGAAAATAGTTATTTTCTTTTAATAAGAAAGCTGTGTGTGTGTGCGTGTGTGTGTGTGTGTGTGTGTGTGTGTGTGTGTGTGTGTGTGCGTGTGTGTGTGTGTGTTGGCTATCTACAGGTCAGGGTTTTGGCGTATACCTACTTTGGAAGGCGGAAATGTGCGTATTTCCACAATTTTGATTTAAATTTTAAATAATTAAAATTTTCTAAATGTTAATGTTTTTTCACGGTAACTTCCAAAAATAACACAGCCCGAAAATAATTTTAATATTACTTTAAAATTCCACGAACCATCTTTTTAATGAATCCAATTTTTTAAGGTACGATTTTTCTCTATTTGTAATAAATTATTTCAAAAATATTTTAAACTTTTTTTTTACTATAATATATATCATTGTCGAAAGAAAACTTAAATCGCTTTTGATTGTTCCTACTAGTATTTCAAGGCAACTTTTTTTCTTGATTGCTGATGGTCAAGATATGAAGATGCGGTTTATTTTTCCGTGGTGAATAGGTTTCAATAAAAGGCAAGCTTTCATTTAAAAAAAAAATTTACTTACTTACTTATATATTCTTACTATATAATCTTATATAATTATACTTACTATAAAATTTTACATCGATAATCGAACAATGGTTAAAAAATGTATTGAAACGCTTCCAGTTTAAAACACTGCTGCTGTTTCATGTTATATTATTGGATATACAGAAATATAGATAGAATATTAGCAAATGAAGAAAATGGTGTAAGGTTTCTATAATAGTATGAGTTATATGTCTAACAAAATTTGAAATTTAGAAATACTTTGCTGAGGAAATTATTAAAACTAAGCTATGCAAACTATTTAACTAAAATACTTAGCATCTATTAATTCTGGCGAATAAGTGACCTCCAAAGCAGTTTTTCTCTGTAAATAAGATAAATGTTTATGTGTATATGCGTTGGCGCTCTAAAGACTATATCACTCAACCTGGAGTCGCCAAATTTGGCGCACATGTACTTAGGAGGGTAAGAATGCGCATCTTGGAATGAGTCTCTTGTGATTTTATTTAAAATTTTAATTCATTAAAAATAAAGCATTTTTTCCCATTATGACATCTGAAAATATTGCAGAACAAAAAAAAAAACTTTTACATTTTAATAAAATGTTTAAAAATTATCTTCCAATGACACAAATTTTCCATACAAATTTTTTCTGAATTCTCACAATTCAAAAAAAAAGAAAAAGAAATGCGAACTTTTATCACTAATAATTGCCCTGAGATTCAAATCATTTTCATTGTTTCGTCAAATGTTTAACAGCGTGGTTTGCTTCTATTGTTGAAAGCTATGGAAGAAGGATTCTTTTTAATATCTATGTACTTTGCATGGCGAATTAAAAAAAAGTGAGGCTACAGAATCGCTTTATAGACGAACCACAATTACATTATTATTAGCACAAAGATGCTATGAAAATGCTCCATTAAAAAAAATTCACTAAATGCGTAAAAGTAATTTATGGATTTATTATGATAGAATACCATGCAGAAAAGATTTAAGTGAACTTAAATGCAATAATATGTTTGGCGAACCACCTGCTTGCCAAATTTGGCTAGTAAATTCATAAAAGTAAAGTATTCACATGATTTACTAAAAAACCTAAAATATGCAAATCTACCAAATATTTTGGCGATTTCAAAATTATTAAACGAAACCTCCCTTTTCAACGGAATTCACTCTTTAATTGGAATAAGACCATTATTAGGCCAATAGGCCAAATCTTAATAAAACAGTTGCGGTTTTGGGTATCACGTATCTTGAGAATAGTGATACCAGCTAACCCTAAGGTTGCACACCTTCTTGCAATCCCTTGACGGAATGCCCGCATCTTTTACCTTGAATAATAATTAGTTTTTTCCCCCGCGTCATGTTCCGACAGAGAGAGATAGAGAGAGTGCACTGTGCGCTCGGACGTGGCACTGTTTATGTTAAGTGTGTCAGACATGACTTCGACAGACGTCACGACTCGTCTGCAAGCGGAAATAATTCATTTTTTTCTCCCCTTTCGCCGTGGATCCTTATCGTTCATTCAGCCCTTTTTTGAACCAGCAGAAGAGGATTCCCTCAAAATTTTCTTGCTTATTTTCTAATAAAAGTGTTATTCCTCCCTCTCCCGCATGAAATTGTCGGTTTTATTCAAGGCCGAAAGTGATCAGAGTTTTATTTTAAGACTTCCGCACATGAGTATGGTGTTTCGCAGCATAATAAGTTTAGTTTAGTTTAGTTATATTAACATCCCGTTTTGAAGCAACACTAGGACTATTTTCGGATGGACCGCGGTCAGCTGACGAGAACGAAACCAGAGCTGGCACCTCCTCTCCAAACTTCCACACCATACCAGCTGGAGGACTTTTGGCCTCGGCGGATTTAACGTGCACTAGACCCGCTTACACTACGGATTTTTTTGTGGAATCGGGCCCCGAAATTGAAACCCTCTGGTTCCGAAGCCGAGATCTTACCACCGCGGCCCCTAACAGTATAATAAAGAAAAGGGAATATGCAAAAACATCTACCAAAACCTGATACAAAACTTCAGTTTTTTGTAGAAAGATCACATTTTATTTATTTGAGCCGTTGCATTTTTGAGCATGCAAATGTACACACCAACAGACAGTCAACCCTTTGGCACATTTAGCACAAAACATAAGGGTTTACACTTTAGATGCTAAATTTGTATGCCACATTTTATCTATCAGTTATTTTCACTTTATAATTATCAAATTCTCTAAATACTCGGACAACAAGACAACCTGTAAAAGGATTACTCATAGGATTTGATGGAAGGTTTGACATACCAAATTTCATCTGTCTAGTTAAATGCCTTGTTGAGTTATGTTCACAGAAGGACGTAGTACCAACAATGAGTTTTCCAAACTCAAGTCTAAAACTAGGAAATTCATCGAATTCCCCAATTTCGATTTTTTAACTACCACAATACTTTCTCCTCGAATAATTGAGAGTAAAACAGATTATTTATATACTAAGCATAGTAAATAACTGGATTATGTTACCCACCCACTTATCCTTGTGTTTGTTTCGGTTCCATTTTAAAAAAGAATTCTCTTCGGAGCAGGGAATTGTAATTTTTGTCTTCGTTTTATATTTTGTTCTGTAAATTTGCCTTAGCAATCTTTTCGTAATCGCTTTTCGAACAAGGCTAATACTAAAGTGATTTTGGAGAACGAATATAAATCTTTTTGGTTGCTCAAGAGCAATTAACACATTGCGTATTGGGCACGAGATTTCTCGTTTTTAGAAGGCCAAACATTGTGGCCG
Source organism: Argiope aurantia (assembly GCA_026543865.1). Taxonomy (NCBI): domain Eukaryota; kingdom Metazoa; phylum Arthropoda; class Arachnida; order Araneae; family Araneidae; genus Argiope; species Argiope aurantia. The sequence continues at coordinate 2,271,760 of JAPMOR010075478.1, read as the reverse complement.
GGTCACGAGATATCAGGTTTTCAGGTTTTTTTTCGGCTAAACCGATGCATACTCAACCAGAGGCAAATATTTAACACATTAAGAATTGCAAAGAAATCTATAAGACGCAGTACGTTTTTGGACAAACTTGTACATTCTAAAATCATCATGTTATTTATGAAGAAATAACAGATGGAAAGCGAAACACGAGAAAATTCGTGAGCGGTCCTTAATGTCTTAAAACAAGACACTGCTGTAAATCGTACCGAACACCATTGCACAAGGAAGTATGCTTTATCAAATATCACACTCTAAAGCATTATTCCTGAATAATAAATAATAGTTAAAATGTAAAAAAATATTATATCTATATCTATACTTATAATAAAGCTCAATGTGTGTGTGTGTGTGTGTGTGTGTGTGTGTGTGTGTGTGTGTGTGT
>JAPMOR010075478.1:2257872-2271329 GCA_026543865.1 Argiope aurantia | reverse complement strand
TGTGTGTGTGTGTGTGTGTGTGTGTGTGTGTGTGTGTGTGTGTGTGTTGGCGCTCCACAGGCCAGACCGTTTGACCTAAAACTACCACATTTGGCACGTGTATACCTTGGAGGTAGGAAATGTGCATCTGGGGGTTATTTTTTCGAATTTTTAATTAGAATTTTATTTAGTTAAAAATTAAGCGAAATTTTGGCGTGTTTCTGCTATAACTTCCGAAAATATTACCGCACAAAAAAGATTTTTACATCAAGTTAAAGATCAAAAGTTTATCTTTTAAATGATACCAATGTTTTAACTTTAAAATTAAATTTTTATTTTTAATGGATTTTAAAATAAATATTTTAACTATATTTTTCAATAATTTTTTTCGTAAAAAATTAAAATTAAAATTAAGCACGTTTCGCATTCATGGGAAAAAATTAGCTTTTTTCAAAGTGTTGCCATCACATTGATTAAAGCCCCAATTAAAAATAAATTAAATCTTTTTGGAAATGAAATCTGCAAAAATATAATTTTCGGCACGTGTCTGTAGGAAATGAAACAAATATGAAATATTATATTTTCTAAAAAATAAATTCAAGAAAAATTATTTTATGATCTTTTACACTCTCAATATTATTAATCCAATAAATCAGTTTTATTTTAAGGCAAGTTTTGTTTAATATGAACAGGATATCCATTCAAATCAGGGCCACACAGCTAATTTGTAAACCTTTAGTAAGACACAGATCTGCTAAAATGGTCTAAATGGAAAATGATTATATTTTATGTAACTCGATTCTATAAATGCTCTAATAAATATCAAATTTTTGATTTTACATAAAGCTTCTGCTGTGAAAATCACGATTAACAAAATGTTCTTGAAACACTAATATTTTAAATAAAAAGAATTAATTTCCAATCAACTAAATCAATCACTTAAACTGACTGATTTATGAAAATTTGAATATCACTATTCAATAAAAAAGGATAATTTTAGATTTTCCATCGATCGTTTCAAAGAAAATACGCCAATCAGCGCGCAGTTTTCTCAAGATTAATTGGTCTAAGATTATGAAAATGTTGAGTTTTTCTGAATTTTTAACATCCAAAACTTTATAAATAAGTCTTAGTTGATCGTGGAAAATAGAAACATTCATTCATTTATTTAAAATTTGATGTGTCCAGAATATTTCTCAGAATATGATACTTACTGCATTAAATTTAGACTTCATAATTTTTGGAATGTATTTATGAACAGGAACAAAATATTATTATTGATTTCATTTCAATCCTTTTGAAAGCAAAACTAAAAACTGAATTTTATGCTGAATCTGAGAAATTTTTCTTGAATTATTCTTTGAGATATTACATAAATTATGAAAAATATTTTGTAGTTCACATAAAACTTAAATACCGAGCGATTCTATTTGCAATACTCATATTCAATAATAATAATAATAATAAATAACAATAAAGATGATAAATAAAATAAAACGCTTGGTTTTATTAAAAAATATCTTTATATTAATTGCAATTTCAGCATTTCCACTTTAAATTAAAGTTGAAGTTTTACCGGAAATGACAACAAATTAGCAAAATATATATAGTAAATTGAACGAAACGATCTAAACAACAGTATAAGTTTGGTATGACTATCAAAATTTGAAGATTAAAAATGTTTTGTTTGAGAATCTATTAAGAGATCAGTTACTTAAAATATTTAATTGAAAATTGTAGAGAGTGGTAATACTGGCGAACCGGCTGGTCTCCAAAAGCGGCTAGTAATAAATATATGTATAAAATATATAGTAATATTTAAGAATACTTTATGTAAATATAATACAAAAGCAATGTGCATATATGCATACTACTGCTTTCGAAGCCTGCTTCCAGAGCGTTCAAAAATATGTTGGCTCTTAGAGTGCGTTGAGCGTGCACAGAGCCGTACGCGATTCTTTAAGATTATTAATTAATTAATTAGTTTGGGAATTAGCAAGCGAAGTAATTTCTTAACTTTATTAACTGTTAAATAAAAAAAATAACTTTCGTTATGCTTTATTTTACAAACTTTTTATTCGTAGTTTGGTTTTTGTACTTTTAAATAGCAAAATAGAAAAAAACCGTTGACAAACGGGTGTTAGTCACTTCATATCTGTGTCTGGCAGAATTGGGCAAATAATTTTTTTGTTTTAGGATTTCTTGGTCTTTAAGACAAGATTGTGCAACTTACAAACATTTCTCAGAACATTGTTGAAGAAATTTGCTTGTTCATTTCGTAGTTTATAGTTTATGAAATGCTTCAATGAACATTGATGCCAATGTTGGAAGATGCGTTACTTCTGAAAATGCTTAAAACAAAAAAACAAAAAAAAAATTATAATATGTACAATATTTATTTAATTATTAATTGCATGTCAGAAAATTATTTTTAAGAAAAAGTGACATAATTTTTTATTCCCGCAATTTTAGATATCGTTATTGAAAGATAAAACCGGCATGCAATTCGGAATCGGATCATTTTAACAATATATAATTCCAAAAAAGGATTTATAAAAGCCACAGTGCTATCGAAATTCTTTCTAAATCATTAAAATAACACAATCGTATTCCGCGAGGCAAGTAACAAAGGTTTTACTCTTATTAAATTTGAAAAACCCTGGCAAACAAGTCTGCAGCACTTTCTTCCGCCAGAAAATAAATTGTCTCGTCTCTGGCTTAAGACAAGGAAAGAAATAATTTCATATTTATCACTTTGCAGTTGAACAGAAATCCATAATTCCATATTATCTGATTTATAGAGTAAATAAAGGTCAGTATAATTTTTACGTCGTTATAACAATGACTGAAGTCTGAAAATACTCAGCTGTGAATCTATAAACATAAACGAAATGAAAACTTCAACGCTTGACGCCCTTTTAACTGAAATGAAATACAAAACTCTCCCTCGTCGATGACAGAAATGAAACATAACACTGGACAACAGCGAAATGAAAACGAAAATAAAGACAACTCACTTTCATTATTGGGAGACGCAGAATATGAAGCTTTCGAAATGGCCTGTTAGAAAAACATAGGCTTTAATAGGATAGAAGGGCAGATCCTAGATTCAGTTTTTTTCATAATTAATGAATCAATTATAATATCATTTTATTCCAAAAGGAAAATTTCCTTATAAGGGATAAAAAATGGATTTGAATCAAGCTCTTTAAAGTACGTCAAAGTCTTTCAAAATGTATCTTATTTTAAAATTTTCGAATCCTTTCGAGATACCTTTACTTATCGTTTCATGTAATGTCAAAGGGTGTCCTAAAATTAACTCAAGGTTTAAATTTACTACCATTAGTGCTGCAGTAAAGTGTTGACAACCCTATAAAAACCCCCATTTGACAGCTGATAGTTTAAGGTTAGTAAAAATGGATCGCTACACGATAGAACGCAAAATCAGAATTTAATAAAAAAAACAATGCTTTTTCTTCACATTTTTATATTTTTAATGAATTGTAATGTACACAGGATATGCATGGAATAGCACATAGGGCAAATAGCCTCCATGGCATGCAATTTTCTGTCGACATTTTCCATGACCATTTTGCATAAATGTGACTGAATTTCATTGATGCAGCGTTGAATTTCATCCTTTAATACATTCATGAAATACTTGTCATACTTGTGTACTTGTTATCATAAATCTTTGACATCAAATAACTCCATAGAAAGAAATCCAGAGGTGTTAAATATATAATCTAGGAGACCAGTTCTCAAGTTTTCGAACTGTGCCGTCAGACTTTGATTATTTTTTAAATATTGTTCTATAGTGTAATGCTCCATTTTTGCTAACCTTAAACTATCAGCTGTTAAATATTTTTAATAGGCTTGTCAACACTTTACTGCAGGAATGGTGACAAGTTCAAATCTTGCGTTAATTTTGGTATACCCTTTATAATATTGTCATTACAACATAAAGTTATTGTATTGTTACAGACTTTATGCTGCAGATTTGATGGTCAGTTTGTGCAGATGACTATTAATTTAATGTACTAAAAAAATTTTTTAAATGCCGTTCAAGAGAACGCTGCATATGACTTTATAATGAGATTGATGTGCTTAGAATATTCTTGCAAGATTAATTGTTTGAACTTTAAGATGCAATTGATAGGTCTACTTTTTAAAAAGATTCCATAATGTTTGAAGTTTATTATTTTGCTTACAACGTCAAATATTTAACATGTTAAAGATTTTAAAAATCCGAACTCCAATTAATTGATTGCACTTTTATTGTAATAATCAATTTTGATTAATCATATGTCGCTGTTCTTTATTCCCTAAATTTTTAACAGCGAACATCTGTTCTTCTAATAAAAATGAATGTGTTTTGGCACTTCAAAGGCAAATTATTTGACTTAGAGCTACCGAATTTGGCCCTGATATAAGATCAAAATGTGTATTTTAGATAATTTTTATAAAATTTTTTAATTATAATTTTCCGGAAAAAAAATGATTTTTACATTGTTTTTAAAGTCCAAAGAGTCATCTTAACAAAGACCCCCATTTAGTTGCTGTAAGACTCATTATTCTAGATTTATGCAGCTTTTAAGTATATTTCATAACAATGTTTTCATTGTGATGAATAAAACCAAACTCGTTTTCATTATTTCATTAAATACTTGATTGCGTGATTTTCTTCCATTGTTGAAAGCTAAAGATTTGGATTTTGGATTTTCTGGATTTTATTGGCACAAGAGCCATGATGTTGGCCATGCTGCGCCAAACTGTATTTTCCATGATTAAAATATAAAATTTCAGCTATAAAAACAATGTGAAAACTTTTGAGAAAGATGAAGAAAACTTAAATATGGGGATAAAAACCTATTGATTTTAAAAATGCAAAAATTTGAACATGTGGTGTCTTACCAAGTAAGAAAGGTAATGGAGTGTTCGTATTTTGGAAGAAGTGCAAACGTTGAGCATTGAAATCTGGACATTCTGACAATATATGTTGGACAGACATTTGACTGTCACATTGGGAACATAGAGGGGGTTGTTCACCTAGTAACAAGTGGAGATGGGTGAATCTCGTATGTCCAATACGTAAACGGGTTAATACTGTGTCTGCTTTTCGATTAGGTAATGAAGACCACGGTTGTGCATGAGGTTTAATAGCATGTAGTTTATTGTTGGTTTCAAGGTCCCACTGAGCTTGCCATTTGGAATAAAGAAGCGTTTTTGTGTGCTTATTTAAGTCGCTTACAGGAATAGATGTGACAGCTGGGATACTTGCGGTTTCACAAAGGTAGGATGTTGAAAATGGTAACAGAATGCGAAATGCCCTTGTTTTTAGTGCAGAAAAATCATCCTCTACTCTTGCCCAAAATTCAAATAGAGATTTATTATTTAATTATCTTTCACTTGTCGTGAAGTCTATGAATTTTTCTTCCTCATCAATTGAGGGTCCTTCGAGATTCTTACGAAATGGATCCCTAACCCACTCGTAATTTGCTATAAGTTTGTCGTCAGCAAGAAAATACTTTTTAAAATTCTTTGCCAGATGTGATCGTTGGAATACATGACAGTTTAGCAGCCTTGTCTGCCTCCTCATTGACCAGAATTCCTACATAACAGGGTATCCAACAGAATAAAATAATAAATTCCCTAGAAGTCAGTTTGTTAAAAATATCTAGAATTTTGAAAACCAAAGGATGATTATGACGATGAAGATAAAATGATTTTAGCGATTGTAACACACTTAGAGAGTCGGTATAAATAATAAACTTTTTTCCCGGTCTCTCAGAAATTTCTTCCAATGCATATAAAACCGCAGTTACTAAAGAAGGATTCTGCTTAATATCTGTAACTTACCGGGTGAATAAAAAAAAATGTAGCTACAGCATCGTTAAATTTATAAGATAGATGAATCGGACATAATAGAGTTTTGATGTCATGGAATTAGTCTCCCTTAGAAAATTTCATACACACAATGATCTAAGACAATTAAAATAACATGATGGTTTTAAAATCTGATTTTTTGATGTTATCATGAGTACTAACGGCAATTAAATAACAAAGTTTCCTGGTGAATCATCTGGTAGTCAAAGGCGACTAGTATAACAATAAAATATTGTGTGCTTTATCGAGATATTGTAATATTTTTAACCAATTTATTAAATTAGTAAGACAGTTTCTTTGTCTTTATTAGTATTTCTTGGATTTTCTTTTTAGAGAAATTTACAAAGAAATTGAAGAATTTTATAGATGTTTCGAAAACAATCCTGTTAATCGATTGCTAGTAACTGTACACAAAAATCGAAAAGCTTTTGAGTCATGTGATAAAAATTTGAGAATAAAAGTCATTCCTGTTGGAATAGTAGTATTGCATAAAGAAGATGAATACAACTTGAATTGTTTGAACTTGAAAAGGAGAAATTGGTGTGTTTGAAATTCAAATATCTTCAATACCTCTCACTCTATAATGATTCATTTTAGAACTGGAATGTTCGGAAATGAATCCGGATCTAATAAAAATGACTTATTAGTGAGAATGTTATTCTAATAAGTGGGTAATATAAAAGATTTCACTATATGAGGCTTTTGCAAATGTTTTGACAATCTTTTCAGTGAATTATTATTCTAATGCATTAATAAATGTTGTTTTATCCAAAGTATTCTTCTTTAAGAATTACAACCACACTCCATTTTTAGACTAAGTGGTTACAAAGTTTGAAAAATTGAAGTAGTTTTCAGCGATACACGAAGCTAGCTCATATTCATTTGAAAGGTTTGTACGCGTTTCATCTACATTTGCATGCTTCTGCTAAATTTTTCTAAGTTATGGAAAAGAATTTTTATTAAGTTACAGACATTTCTTCATCTTAATGATTTTTTGGGTATACCAAAGTATTATTTGTCTTATAGATCAAAATAGTTTTATTTCTAAAGCATTTAAACAATTATTTGAAACTTCTTTCACAAGGAGGATAATCACCCCAAAATGTTCCGAAATTGAAAGATGAATTTATCAGCAGCATTTTTAAAAAAATATAAAATAGCATAATACAGAGAAATTTCTATCTAAAGCAAAATTATTCTCTTTCAGTAAAGTAAAATATTTTTATTTCAAACAATAATAACATCCAGGGTGATTCAAAACTCAATGTACGAACTTTTAGATGAGATATAAAACATAAAACAAGCCGACAACATTTTACAGCAATCACATGATTTCGGGAATGCTATCACACAACACCAATCTGTTAATCCCAAGGAGGCTGTTTACCAGCGCTGCAGTTGAATCTAAATTGTAATCACTCGTAGTGTTGCTTACAGAGAATATACAGAAGTGTACAAATTGCGAACAGCGGAGCTCGACGCATGAATCACCATTGTGGTATAAATTACCACGAATTTTTGGGTATGTTGAAAGGATCTATAGTTCAATCAATGTATGCGATGCAGCTGTGAGGTGTCCATAACTATAAATGATAATAATTTTGAAGAAATTTCATGAAACTAGTCGCATGCACCTACTATACCATGAATAAAATATCGAAAAATAAAATATTTTCATAATTTATGAGTCGTCAAATATTCCGGATTGTTCCATGCTTTCCGGCGCCCTTACCATTTTGTGAACTTGCTTTTGTATACTCCCATGTAGTGAAGCATGAGTCGTTAAGGTCAAACTCTAAATCAATGTATTTAGTAACAAAGACTCATGCGAAATAATAACAATTATCTCGTAAAACCAAAGCAAGAAGCGAAGTAGTGTGTGATATTTGTTGAATTACATCTTGCCGCCATCTTGTGCCATCGTTATAATAGAGATGAAAATTTGAAAGTGGGATAAGTAGTCGCCCCAAAATTTTATTGTATACTCTCTAATAAAAGTGTTGCCTACCACTCCTCTCAAAAAATTGTGGGCCTGGGATAAGGTAGAGAACGATTTGCAAAGCAATGGCGTACAATAGTTACAAAATATTACACTTTGGCGTGAATTTTGCATAAATTACAATACTTTCTATGTATACAAGAAAGTAAAAATGGCCGGAAACGACTCTAAGCCAGTCAATCGTGGAAGTAAGAGAAGTATTGCAATCATCAGAAAATTAGATCTCAAGATTTGGATGAATCTCCACTTTACACACTTTCCTAAATCTGTTTTTTTCCGGTGGGTCTGTCTGTCTCTCAGTTTGCGAATACAATGATTCAAATATTTAATGTGACAGAATGATGAAATTTTGGACATTTACCTTTAGACCGAAGTTATTGATTTTTATCGAATTTTGGACGAAATCCGTCTGCAAGATGCCACCTATATCAACAGTAACACCGAAATGTAACAAACTGTATGGGGGAAAACTTGATATATAATTTTATTCCTTGATATATTATTATGCATGTATGTTAAATTTTGAAGTTGATCCGCAATAGGTTTGACAACCTACAGTCCGTCCGTTTGTGGGTTTGTTAATGAAATAACTCAAAACCATAACCTAAATAAAAAAAAAATATGTGATGACGTCCCAATTGAAAGTATGCATGTATATTTGGATCTAGACAGGAGAGGCTTAAACTCATGCATTCTTCTCTATAACTGGACTTCGAATCTTAACTCAAAACATTAATTACGTGTGCAAGACAGTCTGAATGTAAATTTCTCCGTCAACAATGCAGATTAAAAGTATATTGTAGCACCTCTTTTTCCCCTTGTGCAGAGAGGCGTTTTACAGAAGACAAGCAATTGAACGGGAGACCTACATCCTGAGGTCGACTTTTTCCATATGCGCAACCCTTGCGCTACCGCCGAATGCTTTCGGCTAGAAACGGTGGAATCCCTCCACCATTCTGTTTTCTTTAACCTAATTTTCTATGCTGTTGTAGTAGATAAGTGTTTGTGAATTTTATAGTGTAGCTGTATTTGTGAAGATTTAAAATATTATATTTAAAACCGGGAAGTTCTTTAGAAAACCACAACACACCCACTATAAAATATGATATTATTCTGGAGCCTATAATAAGTCGAATGTCAACAACTGCGGCCATCATAAAAAATTTACAAATTTGAATTGTTTTTATTGCATTTAAATAAAATAAAAACATAATATGAAATTATGCCTCTCATGCGTAACGTATGAAATTACGTTTTTTAGGAAAAAGAAATGCTCAAGAATGAATAAATTAAATTTTTATGCAAATCTATAGTATTTCGATTAACAGCTATTTAACCATTTGAGTGACGAAGTTTCTATTACTACTATTAAAAACTGAGTGTGTACTCATTTTTTAGCTTGTCTACATTATCTTTTACTTATATTATTGTTTTGATTACGTAGTGAAGGAATGGAGTTAATGCCATTTATTAACTTATGAAAAATTTTCAACAAACAATTAAAAAATATGATTTTATTTGTTTTTATTGAATTTGATTTATTTCATTCTTGTAAAAATGAAAATCGATCCTTTGTCTTTAGATATGCTGTTAGAGGAATACAATACTATTTAGTTGTATATTTTTGGTAAAATATTTTAAGAATTTACTTATGCTAATCATTTTATTTTAATAAAATTTGTCTCTATATAAGGGAATTCGAGAAAAATGCTAAAGGATAAATAATGAATGAGATTGAATAATTAAATAATGAATAATATGGTCCAATAATGTATTAGAAATATATTTAATAAAATATTGAAAATAATAAGAATGAAGATTCTTAAAAGATAATTTTATTAATTTACAAGAAGTTGTAAGTTTTAATTAAATATAAGATAATAGGAAATTAAATCACGGTGAATTTCATAAGAAATTCTTATTAAAAAAATAGAAATGTACTACAAATGTAGTTAAAAAACCATTATAATTCTAGCAAATCTGTTAGTGTCGCGTTTTGCTTTATATTACGTTAATGTCGGGTGATTTTCATAAGAAATTTTTTTTTCAAACTTTAAAAATAATACTAATACTAATAATAATACTAATAAAAGAGTGCCTTATAAATGTTTTATTTATTCTTGTTTCAATTTTTTTTTTTTAATTTTCTTTCGAACATCAGTTTTTTCACGTACCGGATACGATAACGATTTTTGTAAGATTATCAAATCTCTTTCCTGGAAAACTAAAGCGTGCCATTAGTTAATCAGCAGCAAATAGGTCAATGTAATGAAGCCTGATAAACAGAGGCGTTATAAAATGAAACTTATCACGAGTGTGGATGGACATTTTTGATAGCATGACTTTTGACTTTTTTTTCATTTTTATTTCTCCTGATGTGCTGTTAATGCTTCCTCATCATATTTTTCAACAAAGCAATAATTTTAAGTTTCATAATTTTAAATGATTTAATAATTTTTAATTGCAATAATTTTAAGCGTAAATGTATAAAAAATTCATTCGTTTTCAATTATCTAATTATTTCAGAATTCTATTGCAGTCGCCTATTAATAATTTTATGATTAGCTAATATTATTCAAGTTCATAATTAAACTTTTTTGCTTTCGAAAATATACAGAAGGCATCAAAACTTTCAACCAAAAGCTGGATTTAGTTTTATTAACGTCCCTTTTAAAAGCAAAACTAGAGCTATTTTGAGAGGGATCTCGTAATTTTGAACCGCGGTTAAATGACGAGGACGACATCTGAACTGGTACCCTCTTCTCCAAATTTCCACACCACAGCATTGGGAGGTCGCTTGGCCTCTACGGATTTAGCGTGCACCAGACTTACTTGAACGACGGTTTTTCGGTGGAATCGGAACTCGAGCCTGAAACACTTCGGTTCTGAAGCCGAGACCTTACCACCAGCCATCGCGGACTTACCAAAAGCTGGGAACTTAAATGTAAAGACCTCATCGATATAACTAAATAATTATTTAAGGAGACTATATTTTCTGAACTTCAGTCCTCTTCTTGCCGATTCATATCAAGCATTCCACCTATTAGGTGGTTTAAATTGGTATGAGGGGAAAAAAAAAACAGTAACTTTAATCCGTTCAAAATATTGAAAAAAAGTAAAGAGAAGGACCAGGAAAGCAGGATGTCTAGTCAATTTGAAACCTGGATTTTGTGCACACTTTGTATTTCACCTTTGAATATTTTCTAATTACATACAAGTGTTTTGAAGTTAATTATCAGTTATTTGTTTCAAAAGAGACGTCGTGTTGTGTCTACAGACTCTTGAAGGAAGGGAGTCAAAGGGACGAAAGTCGTGTGCAGAAAGCTATTAACGTAAGGGGAATTGTGTTTTCATCATCACCACCACAAAATCCAACCTGTTTTGAATTTATCAAAATAATCGGAAAAATTATTTGAAAAACTGCTCTAGATTCGCAATGAACACTTTTATAGACTAGTATGCAATCCTACTATTCCTTTTTCGTGGAAAACATTAAGAGAGGTGTTGGATAAAGTTTGTTATTTCTCGTTCTCAAAAAGCAAATATTCAATCCAAACATTGCCAATTTGGATATTTAAAAAAAATCATATTTTCTAAATTTCTTTTTTAGGTCTTAATTAGCTAGGTTGCTTATATGCGTTAATTTCCGAAAACTCTATAAGTTTTTATGCCGACCGCGGTGTCTAGTTGTAAGGTGTCAACTTCAGAATCGGACGGTTTCAGTTTCGAGTCACGATTCCACCGAAGAACCGCCGTGTAAGCGGCTCTGGGGTACGTTAAATTCGTCAGGGCCAAACATCCTCCCGCTGGTATGGTGTGGAAGCTTGGAGAGGGAAACAGTTCAGGTGTCATCCTCGTCATCCGATGGTAGCTCAAAATTACGAAGTCAGTCCCAAAATAGCCCTAATGTTACTTTAAAACGGGCCGTTAATATAACAAAATTAAACTACAAATTTTTAATTTAAGATCGAAATCGACACTCAATTTAGCAAGTTAATTTTCCCGAATGAACTGTTAAAATATTTTGAAAAGAAGGGTTAGAAGAAACAGACGGTGTTAAATCTCGAGCATTGGAGTCTCACAACTTCAACTTCAGATATTGGGTGGGAGCTGCCAGTTTTTCAATCGTGGAAAGAGATCCGTAACAACTGCTATTACTGAACCCAACATTCTTAAAATAGCGATTTATTTTCAATATATAGCAGTGTAGAAATGGTATTTTCGAAATACCAGTTGTGCTTTAAACTGGATTTTGGATGATGGCACTTAGTTGCGTAATTGCATTCAGTTATGACAACGAATAACAATTTAATATGGTAGTTATCATAATGTTAAAAAAAATTGTTGATCCTCCAATCACTTTCACTTTACTTTATAATTTGCTAAAAGCAACATAAAATTGCCATTAGGATTTATTTTTAGTTAATTGAATTAGCGAAGCAGATTTAATAAATGTGACTCATCGATGCATCGCACGCTTTTTACAGACTTTATTTGATCGAGCCGATACTGTAGACATGAGATTCGCACTGACGGATGAATCATAATGGTACCAAATGTGTTCATTATTAAACAATGATTATATGCATTCATTGTTTTATCAAATGAAATAAATTTGTTTTTAATAAAAAAAAATATTGTGAATTACTGCAATGCAGAAGACTACGAAAAAGAACATTGTTTAAAATAATTGACGCGTGAAATTCTATCTAATGTAGTTCATAAATAGTTTCACTGTTTTGTTTTTGATATTTTTGTAAATATATTTTTTTCATTTTTAGGAGTTATAATCTGATATTTTTTTATAATATATATATATGTAAAATCTTAGATCGATTGTTAATCATTGTCCTTATCATTCTTTTGGAATTCTAATACACCTACAACATAAATTTATTTCAGAGGGTTTCTCACCATTCGTTTGCCTGGTAATGAATCACAAGTGAACTAAGCAATCTGAAACAAAAATGACAGAGTGAAACAATAAATCGCGTCACGCATGGAATTAATGTGGCACGAATCATATTATTGGGTTGTTCGGAAAGTAATTTCGTTTTTTCCCGACAGAGGATTTAATTGTATTTTTTGCACCCAACTTCACATTTAAGCCGTATCATTTTTATATGCTTTGAGAGCTCATATAGCAAGGCTTGTGTGTGAAAAATTCCAATGAATTCTACACAGTAGTTTTTGGTTGGTGCCCTTTTAAACATGGAGAGCGATAAGCAGCATTTTCGACATATCTTACTGTTTTACTACGGAATGGGTAAAAATGCTGTTCAAGCCAGAAAGAAATGGACCGATGTGTATGGAGAAGGTGTGTTGACAGTACGCCAGTGCCAGAACTGGTTCGCTAATTTTTTTAGACGGTAAAACCTTCACCTCAAATGAGGAGGTCAAAAACCACCTCGATCCGTTTTTTGGCAGCAAAGGCCAAAAATTTTATGAGCGTGGAATGATGCTACTACCAGAAAGATGGCAAAAGGTGTTGGACCAGAACGGCCAATATATAATTTAATAAAGTATTTGTTTATTATACGTAAACTGTCTTTCCTTTCCACAAAAAAAAAAAAAAAAAAAAAAAAAAAACAAA
>JAPMOR010075478.1:2172332-2255015 GCA_026543865.1 Argiope aurantia | reverse complement strand
ATATATATATATATATATATATATATATATATGCCAGTGATATATTTTTATACAACAGATGGTCCATACAACCTGGAAGATCGTAACTATTGATTGTTTGTTTATTTGGAGTTTTATGGAGCAAGAGCCATATCTGGCCAAACTGCGCCAGTTGGAACTATTGAGTACGTATATGCAGATATCCCCAGAGGCTGCAAATTTTAGAAATGGAAATATGCTATTATTTCCAATGTGTGGAAATAATTACTATTATATTCTATAAATTTCGAATGTGAGATAAATGAAGTAATGCGACAGAATCTGGATAGTATAAATGTTACAGTCAATGGGAATGATCGGTTATTATTGATTAGCTGTACCGGCATAGCGTTGCCCGTGGCATAATATCTAAGAGGAAAAATTAGCTTTAAACTTAAGTCTAGTCTCTACCCGATAGACATGGACATGCCACGCAACGCAAACATAAAAATATATTTAGAAATCATCAAAAATAACTTCAAACCAATTTTTAGCTAAACTTTGCTATACAATTATTTGACTCCTTGCGAGGGTGGCAATTTTTCGGTGGCGCTTTTGTTACCTTTGCGCTATTGTTACCGTTCGCGCCTCATTTGGCCATTTCGCTAAAATTTGGCGATAAACTATTTTTTAGCGAAAATGACTGCATATCAATGCTGTTCCAGATTCACTAAAAATATACAATAGAAAAGCTGTTTTAAAATTTAAAAATATACAAATAACTCTTTGTATCCACTGTTCCACACTTGTTTATCAACTTTGTATAATCTGATATGAAAATAAAATTCAGCTTGCTTCATAATATTTCTTAGTAAACTATATTGGATGTTTTTCCTCCTTGTGCCAAGACAAAAAGATTGTGCTTGGATGTAACTCTAGAAAGTGCCACATAAGGTTGTCCATGGACTTCAATATGCTAAAACCTTCCCAAATAAATGCCCTACAAAATGGTACAAATATCTCCAATATCAGTTAATTTTTTGGGAATAATGAGATTTGATTCTCTGTTTAAAACCGACGTAAACAAAGAAATGTATCGCATATGCATACCACAGCTCTTGCTATTTGCACATGTGCGGATAAGGGCAACGCACGGATACAACTGTTTTAATGCATGCGCGAATCGTAGTAGGAAAATAATTAAAATCGCAATTATAAAACTCCTTTTTTTATTTTAATATGACTTCAATATACTAAAGCCGAAAGTTCAAACATACAGACGCTTTCAGGACATTTCATTTTATACTATGTATAGATATTAACCAGTTTGGTTATTATTAATAATGACTGGCAAGTATTAATAAAAACCGATTATTCAACTTGACCGTAACATTTATAGTGATGTTAGAAGCTAATATCAAGTTTGTTTGTTTTTGTCTCCAAATAGGGCCGCGGTGGCCTGGTGGTAAGGTCTCGACTTCGGAACCGGAGGGTTTCAGGTTCGAGACCCGATTCCACCGAAGAACCGTCGTGTAAGGGGGTCTGTTGCACATTAAATCCGTCTTGACCAAACGTCCTCCCGCTGGTGTTTTGTGGTGTGGAGAGGGGGGTGCCAGCTCAGGTGTCGTCCTCGTCATCTGACCGTGGTTCAAAATGACGAGGTCCGTCCCCAAAAAGCCCTAATGTTGCTTTAAAATGGGAAGTTAATATAAGTAAACTGAGCTAAACTATCCCCATCGCCTCACAGGATTTTGGACCTTTGTAACGTAAAACTATTCAAGTTCTTAGATTTTTATTTACCGCTCACGTGTATTTTATGTTTCTTAGTAAAGAAAACCGAATGTGCCGAATCATCTGACCGTGGTTCAAAATGAAGAGGTCCTTTCCAAAATATCCCTAGTGTTGCTTCAAACGGAACATTAATATAACTAAACTAAACTAAACTAAACTGTCTCCAAATTTTTGAAAGCTTTTCTCTTTTGGGGGAATTCTGACACACGATTATAGTAATGAAGAAACGGATATAGTGCTGCAGCAGATGTGGTTTTACAGTGTAGTTGTCTGTGGTCTAAAGTTGGATATCTCCTCTCTTCAACTTGCCCGTCCGGTGACCTCGCTATTGCTCGCTCACTCGATTAATTTCCCTAGGCCTCAGATGCTAATACAGAGCAGGGGGTTACCTTTCTATTTAGCATAATTATTTGATACGTTCTAATAGATTAGTGTAAGAAATTTTCGAGCAACCAAAAACTAACCGCCAGTCTAAATACTAAAAATCCCTGTCAGATCTTAAAGAACCTTAACTTGGCTAATAATCATTCATTAGAAAATGATTCCTCCTCGTTGTTTCGAAATTTATCCTAAATGACGTCGAACATGTAATATAAGAATTTCCAAACAAGTACATATTTTCCATGCTCGATAAAATTGTGAAGGATTTTATCATAGATTACGATTCAACAATCTGTGATACAATTGAATGTTCTTCGATCAATGCCATTACTTCAGAATTACTGCTGATTTAAAAATGAAACGTTATCTTGTCTATTCAAAATAATCCAACTACGATAAGTTCAAGCGTAAATAAAAAATAAAAGACAGCTTTGACTTCATTCATGTGAAAGAAGAAACAGTCATTCGATTTTTTATTATTATTATTTCTTATCAGTTTGCATAACGCAATTCCAGGTGAGTGGACTTAAAATATTGAATGATTTGACAACTTTGTGTTTCTTTCGTGGAAAGAAAATATCCAACTACTTTCTACTGTTAAATTCATAATATTCCTTCACTTATATATATATATCCGCAGACATCTGCATGGACAAAATGGGTAAGTGAAGTGAATACAAGGAAACAGTACGGTTACGTGGCAACGAATGTGACTTTCATTCCTACAAGGCACACGAAATTTATCATTTCCACGAAAGTAGGATTCACAGCGTCGTTTCACTGAACGTCGAACATTTTCAAAAAACGCCAGGCATATCACGGACAATGCCTGCGGCAGCCACTATTCGTACAACAAGGGCCATTTCACCGTCGACGGGGGTTTCGTACATATGGTCTTTCATGGCCCAGGGGGGAAAAATGCGCGGGCGATAAAGAGGGTGAACTGGGTCTCCAAGCTATCGGTCTACCTCTGCCAATCCATTGAGCTCCGAATGTTTGGTTCAAATAATCATGTGCAACAACTGTGCTATGGTCTGGAGCTCTGTCATGTGGATATTACATATCTCTGCGGATGTGCCGCATGCATTGCCCATGATACGCCAGGAGTTTTATAAAATGTTCGGCGGTGGTAATGCTGTAAATCCTGTATTCATGCAAATGGTCGCAATTTTGAGCACCTACTGTCAAGCACTTACTGGTAGAGATTGTACTTTGCCTTGTAGGAATAAAGATCGCATTCGTTACCATTTAACTTTACTATTTCCTTGTGTTCACTTCACTTGTCCAATTGGTTCATGCAGATGAAATTTGCGGACATTCTTTCCCATGTGGAATCGATTTTCTGAGATATTCCCCACTTCCCCACAAAATTTGAACGATACGTTTTGAATCACCCTGTTTGTGTATATATGTAGCGTTTTCGTTCTCGCTCCCTTGAAATCTAATAAACAGTGTAATTGGGCTGCATGCCAGGGGAGGGGGTTATCTTGGATGTTTGGTTCTCCCTCAATGACATTTTATGTCTTACAGTCTGCTGGAAATCGCAATCGTCCTATATCTTTTGCTTTTCACATTACCATTCCAGTAATATATATGTCTGTGCTTT
Source organism: Argiope aurantia (assembly GCA_026543865.1). Classification (NCBI taxonomy): domain Eukaryota; kingdom Metazoa; phylum Arthropoda; class Arachnida; order Araneae; family Araneidae; genus Argiope; species Argiope aurantia. The sequence goes on along the minus strand of JAPMOR010075478.1, from coordinate 2,251,279 downwards.
TTTCTGTATTCAAATCAACAGCCTACTTCAATTAAATGAGTTTTCGCTCATAAAATTGAAATTATTCCTTATACTATGCTTTCTTCAATTCAAAATGTGAAGATATTCTGGCCTATAACAGAATCTTAAACAAAAAATTGCAAAATTGCAAAAATTCCCTTTCTTTACAGGTGCTTTTGGAAAAGAGAATCGAACATCATTATCTTTCCCACTTTCATTATTGCCTACCAGTTTCATTTCATTTTACGATTTTTACGAATTATAAATATGAAGACAAAGCCTCTGCATGCTTACAAAATATATTTTCGAAAGTGATTTCCCATATTTGAATCAACAACTGTCGTCATCCATGAATTAACTATTTATACTTTGAGAAAGTGAAAAATACTTTTGTAGTAAAATTTGCTGCTTTTTTAAAGAGTGAGGAATATGAAAAATTCTTTATTATTTACACCAGCTTTTCACAACCCCCCCGGGGGGCGTCTCGTAATTCAGGATGAGAAGCTCCCGGTATGATGGTTGGTTCTCGTCACCCTTGTAGGTACCCGAAAAGGTGGGGATCTGGCTCTTCCTGCCGTTGACGGTACGTACTTCCTTAGGGAAAAGTTGTACCGTGGCCGGTTATGACCCTTAGGACTCAACCACAGTTCCCGCCAGTATTGCTGTCTCGACGGTCCGGTTATTTTGGCTTATCCGTGTTCCTTCTAAGAAAATACTATTTGAAAATATAGTTATACACATATATACACGTATAACTTCTTATAAAATGTAAATGGACAAATAAATTATGTTTTTAAATTCATACAATCATATCTCGTTATTAGTTTCGTTCTTAGTTTCTAGTTATTAGTTAGAGAGAAAACTGCATCAAACGATAGTGAAAGAAAAAAAAAAGAATTGAACTTTAGGCAAGGAATGGCGTAGAAATATTGATGAGAATTTTATAAGAATAGTTTTGAATCATTGAAAATAAATATAATTTAGAAATTCGACACTTTATTCAGGGAATAATACCGATATTCTTCAAATAATCATTAAAACAAAATCGTCAAATCAATAGTTTTTGTGTAATAATGTATACCAAATTATTCAGGAAGAGCAGAAAATGTTGGTTATTTTTTTAAAAAGTAAAACAAATATTAAAGCACTAAAAAATTTAAATGTTTATTACCAAGAAGTAATTTCAGATTTTGATCTAATCGCTCGTAGTATTTAAATTACCGTGGTACAGCGAGAACGTTTTTTTTTATTATTATTATTTATTTACTTATTTATTTCAGTAGCAGTTTAGGAATCATTTTTGTTCTTGTAGCTTCTTAAAAACCGAAAGCTTTATTTTTGAAATAAACTATCGTAAAATCACCTATGTATTTTATTTCTTTAAATACTATTACAGATTATGAGCTTGTGGCGATTAATTCAACGTCATCGCAAAAGATTTATGTTCGTTAACTTTGTTAACTTTGGATTCGTTAACTTTGTTTCCTCGGAAATAGAAGGCGTGTGAGAAAATTTGCGCCAAACGATAGTGGATGACAAAGAAAAAGAATTGAAATTTTGGCGAGCGATGTTGTCTGAAATGGCATAGAAAGATTGATGCAAATTTTATAAGAATAGTTTTTGAAAACATAATTTTATTATGTATAAATGTAATTAAAAGTGGATTTTTTTTATTTTAATAACTTTTTTGTCTTAGTTTTATAATTCTTTATTTTAAACATCTTGAAAAAAATTGATTATTCAAATTCCTGAAAATAACAGCTGTATAGCCTTCTGATCAAAGAATCACTATTTGATTAAATTTATTGATTAAATTGTTTTATCTTCTGAAAATAGAAGAATGTGTTGTCACTACGAATCGACAAGTAGATCAGATTTTAGAACTCTAGAATGTAAGGAAGTGAGTGAAGAATCGGTTTAAAAACTCTGTTTTATAAAAATGAAACCTATTAAACCATTGGGAATGTTCACTTCGAAACTTTGTCATATAATCCCTTATAAAGGGGCATATTTGATGCATCCTCAAATCCTTCATTTGATAAAAATTCTGTATATTAAGGAAAGCCGTGGACGTCCCGAGTGGTTATTTTTATTTTCAAAACACACTCATGAGCTTTTCGTGTCTCGTAGTGTAATGAAGAAAATCAAATATGCACTTTGGAACACTTCTTTTTTTTTTTTTTTAAAAAACAAAAATTTGACATAGAATCAAAATTGTAGTAAAAAGATTACATACTATATTATCTAAGTCTTAACGATATTATCTCATTTACATACATGCAAACTGATTGATAGAGCGTCCAACTCATTGGCCAATGACAAAATTTGAGATATAGATAAACTTTAAATTTTGAAATTGTAAGCCAAATTATATTTATCAAGCTCTTTGTATTTTGTAATTAAAACGCTCAGGCCAAAAACTCACGCACACTTTCATGTTTATTATTAATAAGAATATAAACTGTTAGTTAACTATCGCGTCCTGTCGGGAAGTCGATTTGATGATCTTCCTCCATGCCTCGAATCACTTTTCTGAAACAAGGAGCATTTCAGAAGTAAACCATTTCGAAATCCTCCTCATTTTTCCCACACTTGCCCCATCCTCAATAAGTTCACCGAGTTCGAGTAGACTTTGATTTGTGTGTCGAGCCTAGAGCAAACAACAGGAAGTGTGATTATCAGCAGCTTTTACCTTTGGTCGCGACTCGATTCTGCTTTTCTCTCTCTCCGTGGATAAGATCTTTTTCTCTGGTGTCGGGTCGTGTTCGCGATAGAGTCGATGGAAGTGGTGACAAAAATGGCGGACGCGAGGTTGCTGCGCATCGCGGCAATAATTTTTTGTGTTTTGGGGGGTGGTCTTGGCTTACCAAAATCGGAGTTATTTCCCTTTGGAAGGGAACAATATTTACCGGCAGAGGATGATGTCAGTTCTCCTGAAGTACCGTTGACGGTGCCAATTATATTCTATGGAAATGAGTACCGGACAATTTACGTGAGTATGGTTCTTTAGTTATGTCAAACTTTGCATTCTTCCTGTAACCAAGTGATGTATTTTTTAAAATTATTCCCATGTTTTTATATACATTTTTATTTTCATTTTTTTTTCTATCGTCTATTCGTACTAAAAATAGTAAAGTATCATAGACGGATTAAACAGCTGGAATAAAGGGAAAGAGGGGTGACCCTAAGTTGGCCGATTAAAAAATGGTTATTAGGGTAACTGCCCCAAAAATAATGTAAACAATTTGAATTATAAAATATTTAGATAATATTCTTATCAATATAGTTATTTTTTATATATGAAAAGTCTAATTACTTATTAGCAGCCATAATAAATAAATACGTGCATTTCCTAGAAATTTCTAAATAAAAAAAATAGCTCAAATACATTATTATAATATTATTTAATCTAAAAATATTTAGTGTTAAACTGAAATAGCTGGGTTTTTTCAAAGAAGGCTCTAGGTTCGTAAAATGACTAAATGAGTCACTGAAGAAAATATTATGTAATAATCGAAGTGGTAACTAAATGTAGTAACGTGTAAATGCCAACAGCGTAAAGATTGGCAAATCTCAAAAAACTACTAGTGTTAACTGCTGGAAGTTCTTATTTTTTAACACTTTATTTTCAACTATTTAGAGAATGAAATTGAAATTTTGTAAATTTGTCTAAACGATTTTCTTTCCAAAACTTCAAGCATATTCACAAAAGTGCAAAATTAAAGTGGTTAAAAAATTTGAAAAGGGGAAAAAATTTATTTCCAGTTTCCTGTTGATGAATTCAACGAAGTAAATGCTCCCGATATGAAAAGTTTTAACCAAATGTCTTTAGAAAAGCTATGCTGATCATTTGAGCTGAAAATAAAATAAACAATGAAATATGAAAATACGCATTACTCATTCAATGGACCATGTGATATTTTTATATTAAAACTCTTATACCATATTAACAACATAATAATTATATACATTTTCAGAAATTACTAATTTCTTATACAAAACTTCAATCATTTCTCTAAAACTCTTCCGTATTTTCTCTTGGCAGTTGTGAACAAAATTGTAAAAAAGGTATATACCGTAATTTGAATTTTCATCCTATACAAACTAATTTTAAATTTTATCCCTTATTTGTATGCATATATTATATGCATAAACGACTATTCTTTTATATTTAAAGAATCTCCTTACTTCTTCATAATTTCAGATACAATAATTATAATTTTTTTAGCGCACAGAAAGAGAAAAAAAAATGAATTCTAGGTTATCTCATTACCGTTTTAAAATGACTTAAATGCCAAAGATACATGGAAGTTATAAACATGCACATGTTAAAAGTATTATCTTATATGGTGGATGCTGCTAAAGAAAAGTAAGTGTCTCGTAGTAAGTATTTAGTACAATATTTCAATGGTTATGTAAGTGGAACTTCTTCATGCTAGTACATCCAATACACGCAGAGATACAGAGGAGCAAGCCAGGCCCTGGAACAAAGCAATGGCATTTAGGCTTCTCATACATGGTCATACGTATGAGTTACAGCTTAGGACCCCACTTTCTGGTAGGAAAGGCCAAACAATTTCCCGAGTGATTATATATATAAAAAGCATTATTTTATGTGAAGCAGAATGCAGTTTCGAAGACAGTGAAGAGACTTTCGATTTCGAGACGTCGTTTTATTTCATCTTGGAGAAGTACACATTATTTACAAGCAGGGGAGACGAGCAACACAGATCCCACAGACACACAGAAAGAAATGAGGAAATAGCTCTTGAACATTTTATCCCTGGTCTTATATAAACCTCTGATATTGATAGGGAAAATATTTCTTTACAGTGCTAATATATTATTAAGATTTCGATGGGGATTTTTGCTACACGCGTCGACAAGGCAAGGAAACACAGGGATCTTTTAAAAAAGAATTTGTCTCGTCAGCGGTATTTTGTCCCTTCACTCGGAGTGTGGGAAAGTTACGCTTTCAGCCGATTCAGAAATTTTAAAAAACTTCTCTTGAATTAATTAATTAGTGAAAGTGGAATTGGATCAGGATATAAGAGAATATATTAGAATGAAGTTAATTTGGGCTAAATTAAGATAAAATCTTGGAAATTAATTAAATTGAAATTAGAGTTATATATATTCCATTTAAATGGACTTATAAAGGACATCTTATCGCAAATACCTTAGGTTTTATCAAATGTAATTCTGGTACTGCTTTCACATATTGCCTATAAATGTAAATAAACCAGACTTAATGTAAAATAACCATCTATAATGACACGTGACATTTCATTAGCATTAAATGAGCAGAGCAGCTTTATTGGGTTCTTTATGTCGCGATTCAAAATCTGGCATAATAACTGTGATGACTAATCTGTGGCGAAAGTCTTTTATAGGATTGTCTGGTCATATCATGTATTGTTATGAAAATCTGATTTCTAATCACCTTTCTTCAAATTTTTATTAATACAATGATAACGTCCGAGTGTAAATGAAAAAAATGAATATAAAAATATGCTTTCGTGCGGCTTTCCTATGGCCCGGATGAAAATAAAATATTCTTGAAAAGAAGGAAGTCTTATTCTTTTTCTAGGACAATTGGCCTTCATCTCAGTGAGATCGTCTATAATGCAGAGGTAATGAATATCTTTACAAGAAATTTTCCCAAACTTTCGAATGCGCAAAATGTCTAGCAGTCACTGGGTGGTAAAGTATGATGCGAACAAGGTGAAACCCCCGTCGATTTGAGACAAAACATCATTCAATATTAAAACATTATTGCACGCATTGAATAAATGTGGAGCGAATTAGTGGTTTTATAGTCTAGCATGTATAATATTTGGATCTAGTATGCACTTTGAGATGTCTTATACATCTTCCTTATGTATTCTTCACACAAACACTTGAGATGACATTTGCAATTTTTTATGATTCCGTGTCGCATTTCAGCATTGAAGTGTTTTGTCCAAATTTTTTAAAACTTAGTCTTATACAGAGTGATTCAAAACTTTTCTTTCAAATTTCATAGGGATGTAGGGAATACGTCAGGAAACCGATTTCACATAGGAAAGTATGTCCTCAAACGTCATCTGCATGGACAAAATGGACAAGTGAAGTGAACACTAGGAAACAGTACCGGTAAGTGGTAACGAATGTGATTTTAATTCCAGTAAGGTAAAATACAAGTTCACAGTAGGTGCTCAAAATTGTGACCAATTGCACGAACACAAGGCATATCACAGACAATGCCTGCGGCGGCTACTGTTCATACAACAAGGTCCATTTCACTGTCGGCGGGGGTCTTGTACACAGGATCTTTCTTGGTCTCATACTAAAAGAAATCTAGGGGCGATAAATCATGTGCCCTTTGTGGCCACGCGATCGATCCACCTCTGCCAATCCATTGAGCTCAGAATGTTCGCTTCAGGTAAACAACTGTGTTATGATCTGGAGTTCCGTCATGTTGATACCACATATCTCGGCGGATGTGCCCCGAGCATTTTCTGTGATATTCCAGGCGTTTTTGAAAATGTTCGGTGATCCATACAATGGCACTGTGAATCCTGTATTCGTGTAAATGGTCGCAATTTTGAGCACCTACTGTCAAGCACTTACTGGTAACGGATGTACTTTACTTTGTTATGATAAGGGTCACATTCGTTACCCCTTAACTGTACTGTTTCCTTTATGTTCACTTCACTTGTCCATTTTGTCCATATAGATGAAGTTTGCGGATATTCTTTCCTATGTGAAATATATTTCCTGAGATATTCCCTCCATACCTCCCCATGAAGTTTGAATGATAAGTTTTAAATCACCCTGTATAATCAGGAACTACTTAGCCTATAGGTAAGGTCTCGGCATTGGGCTCCAGTTTTAAAAGTTTATTTTTAAAAAAATAAAGCAAAATGTTTGTAACTTTTGCACGTATTAAATGATGAAACATCCTTCACAGTCTGCCCGCCATCATAAGTCTCCGCTTTAAATAATTCTTTTTAGTATCTCAAGATTTTTCACACAATTTCACATGGATTTTAGGTCGTAGTGATTTGGTGGTGTTTTTAGAGGCTATAAATTCAGCTGGGTATTTTATTCAACTAAAAATCCATCGAACTCATGAGCCCCGTAAACATTAATTTTCTCATCGTGGGTCCAATTTCTCATATTAATGAAATTTCAAAGTGTAGCGGTAAGAGCTAAAGTGCTGTTATCAACAAAATTTGGAATTTTAAATAATTGATACTCTACCACCTTTACGATTGTTATTTTTGATCTTTATTTATATTAGGCTGGCATTCTATTAACTGAATGTATAATTTCATTTCTAAAAATTGCTAAAAATTGCCTTTCTCGGATTTTTTATTATTTTCTAAGAACTGATGCTTGTTTCCTTTCATTTCGATCATTGTTAATATTAATTGTTCTAGCATCAAAATCACAGCAAAAATAAGTGAAGAGATATTTTACATCCCTGCCTCTAGAGAGCCGATGTTATCGATAAGAGATATGCGTAGTTCCTTGACTTATTGAAAAATACCACCGTGAGGCGGCACCAGTATCTTCTAGAGCACTTATCGACAACGTGCTCCTCTTATCTGTTTATTGAATTTAGAAAGAGCATTCCCTATCTACCTTACAAGAATTCTTTTTCCTTGTTAAAAATCAGTTGTTCTAATCTGCAATGATTACAACATGTCGCAACACCCTGATTGACAAGATTTCACGCCCGATTATTAGCATAAGCTCGTGATGGATGCAAAATATCGTTTACTTGTTTGTGAGAAGTTAGTTTACTTATCATTTTGTTGATTTTTTACCCCAAGGTTTTGAATGAGAGCAAACGATAACGGGAGTGGCTAGAACGTTTTTGTCAACATTCTAGATTTCATTCAAGCAATTTTGATGCCTCGACGCGACATTGCATTAAAAATAGATTAAACTGCTGTCGTTGTGCAGAAACGAATTGGCAAGCTTTATAACTCATTGAGTGGAGGGGGATGGGAGGGGGTCGACGACAACAATCGAAGCTAACGCGCTGGAGCTGGTTAAGTTGACGAGTTCGTTTCCTTCCTGATTTACTTGCTCTACTTAATTCGTCTGATTAATCGCATTGTCAGCTGTGCTGGCGGATCTGGTAAATCCAAGGCTTCACAGGTGCACATTCATTCAAAAAATAGGCGATCACACGTGGGGAAAAATTGAGAGGAGTTCTGGACTCCTTTAAACTAGAGCAGTTGAAATCTTTCCATCCTCAATTCCGTTTTTCCAGAAACGCTTTGTGCCATCCCCTACTTCCTCCCCTTCAACTTTTTTTTAAAATTTTTCTTCCAATGAATTTTTATGTTTGCTTTTCTCGTACTTGAACGGCAAAGGCAATGTCGTGATGTTTTGGAATTCAGAGTTGCGACAAAGTGGTCACGAGCACCTCCACCTCAAAATTTGGAATAGTTATTATAATTTGTAAGTTTAGAGAAAGATTAAAATGAATTGAAACTAGTTTAAACGAGCGCATAATGCTCTAGCGTCATGAAATTTGGTAGAATTGTTAGATTAAAACTTTGATGATATAATTATTAATATAAAATAATATTTTAATTATTTATGGGAGAAATAGAACTTTAATGGAATTACGTTGCACGCGCCTTTTTCTAAGAGGACTGATTTAACTATATTGATTAGTTATTTTCGAAAAATTCCAGAAATTTCACGCTTGTTGCTCACTGTAGATATTTAAGGCCGAAAATGGAGGGATTTTGAGAGATTTTAATCCACCAGATTGATAACAAAATTAGTGAATTCTCAGATTTTTTACGGGTGGGAAATTAACGTAAATATTATCAGTTGTTGTCCTAGGTCTTTTCCTAGAGCTGGGCACAGCCGAATCATATGCTGACATGTGAAGTTACTCGTTACGAATCTGGGGAAATTTTTCGAAGAACTTAATTGATGTTATTTTGATAAATTCCGAAACAGGTTCAACTTGGAGGTCATTATGAAGTATTTTACTTCTGACGTACCAGGGGGGCATTAACAATATTCATCAGATGTTTATTTTGAAAAACTTTCTTCTTAATGTTTTGGGCGGAAGTGTCCCCTCTCCCCAACTTGAGAGCCATATATTAACACTAATCTTAAAGTAACTTTGTAGAGCAGAAGCTTGAGCCTAATCGAGAACTTACGCCATGGAGCAATTAAGCTGTTGAGTTTAACACTCATTCTAGTAGCTTTGGCGAGGGCCGCTTTTATGACTATTAAAGCTTAATTTAGCGTCTAAAATTAACCCTAAGTATTTGTACTCATTTACAAAGGAGACGGGCTGGTCGAATATTTGGATAGGGCTAGATCGGGCATAACCAATTTTTTAGTGAATAAGAGGCTAGCGCATTTATTTGGGATGACTTTTATTTTCCAGCTTTTGAGCCAGCACTGTAAAAAGGTCGTGTGCTTTTGCAGTTGTCTAGTGACAATTTGTGGATCCTTATGCTGTGTAAGATTGGAGGTATCGGCTGCAAATATTCGTACACGAAGAGAAATAATCATTAACCATCTGACCTCGAAATTTAGGTAAATCTGTGAGTTTTGCTCATCGAATTTCTGCTTCAGTGATATTGTATACAAACGTGGATATCAGGGAAGCCGGAATCATAAGCAATAAATAAAAACAAATATATTTTCATAACATTTGTAAAATAAAGATTATTAACTTATAATAAATTAAGGCGACGTGGAACCCTAAATTCATCAAAATATCGTTATTTTTATTGAATCATATATCTTGTACAATTCAAAATATACCGGTTCAATTCCAGAGTTAAATATGTATTTTTATTGCCATTTAGCATTTTTTGATAAATAACAGGAAAGTTAACCACACCCACTTTTCTGATAAAAAAGTGTCTGATAAATATTGAATTTCAATATTTATCAATATTTACAGATGTGCATTTATTTCTGAAATATCTTAAATATAGCTTAAATTATTTACCTAAACAAGTATATGGATAGTTTTCTTCAATTTTGGCATAATTTATGTATCGAATGTTCCTCTTTATAACAATAAAAGTTTCAAATTCTAGGATTCTTTTGCATTTCGCATATGTACAATCAGAGCCTTTAAAATAATAGAAATAATTGTATGTATTTTTGTGCGTGCTGTAAATTTAGGCTAATAGCAGAACTGTGCTTGAAATCATTTTAAAGATACATATCTATTTTTTTATATAATTATCGAGATAATTTATGAAATATTGATCTTTCATACAGTCATTTTCATTTATGATTTCATTACTTAAAAGTACTGTTTTATTATCTTAAATTCCAGCATTTTTAATCATAAAATAATTTAAACAATATTTTTTAAAAGTTATAGATTATTTAGATTTTATATCATGCTATTGGAGGAATAATAACTTTAAACTGATACTATTCCATACTGTATTTTTGTTCATTTACTGTATTTAAGAATACCTAAATCTCTTAAAACAATTTAAACAAAGGTGTGAAATATTTTATGAATTTGTTGTTGTTGCTTATCCCCCTTGGATTGAATACCAATTCAAACCAAGTCCAAAAGATCGTCGAGAGAGAGGTGCAGTAGTTTCTGAGGGTAAAGACCCCTGAGCACTCGAGGGCAGAAGTCTGACTTTATCTCATATGAAGATAACACTCACACACTAGCCTGCACAACCCCTTTTTACAGGGGGGGGGTGCTCTTTCACACACCTCACAAATAGAACAGAGGGTAAAGAACAATTTGCTCGAACTAGGACTCTAACCCAGGACTCTCAGATCATGGGGAAGAATATTCTAAGAAATGTAGTAATTTTTTTAAAGATTCTAAATCAAAAATAGGGTACTTTTGAGAAAAAAAATTTTGTGAGTAAAAAAATATGTATATTTAAGAAAAGTCTTAGGAATAAAAAAAAGTGAAAATATATTTTTAAATTTTTAAAATAAATTCCAACTTTTTTATAAAGAATTGTTAGACTATAAGCTTGTATAAAATACGATTAAAATCTAATTCCAAATATTAAAACTTTAAAAAAATTATTTAGATGGCATCCTGTTATTTTAACAAACTATAATTTTTTTTAAATGGACCTAAGTTGGACAGTTTATTCAAGGAGACACCTCATAACGTACGCTGCCTAAGTGCCCTAAAATGTTAGTTGCAAAATATCTGAATCCTCTCATTTTCGACATCAGAATTCATAATGCACGCTGCCTAGGAGCATCGTAATGTAAGTTACTTAGCTACCTCATAATGCACGCTGTAAAATGTCTAACTCCTCTCTGTTTAGACTTTAGGATTTCCTTTCCTTTTAGACTTTTCTTAGGTCGACAAAATTTAGAGAATTCTTTCTTAAAATCGTAATTCTGTCAAATTTTGAACGAAATACGTGTGAAGGAAAACTGTTTATCTAGCCGTCTACATTTGAACAAGGTAACTCAAAAGCGCAATAAATCAGATACATGAAGTACATATGATCTAATTGCCAAAGTTGTTGATCAGTTTCAAATTTTTTAAAGATTTACTGCCGTTTAGTTCATTATTTCGAGAATATAAAAACGAAATGTTTACTTGGTTATTATCACTTACCAATGAACTTCACCTACATAAAACAGTAAGCTTTGATTCAGCTATTCTATGTCAATGCTGAATCAAATCTTTGAAACTTTTCTGTTTTTTTTACATAATTGATGCAAATTTCGGCTAAATCCTAGGGACGGGTACCGCCCAATTTGGCGCCAAACTTTAAAGATAAAGTCACCAATATGGCGAAAATATCTCTTGAAAACAGTCATAATATTGGGAAATAAAATTCTGATTAGAGCGTCCGCGGGGGTTGGAGGGAAAAATTTGGCGGAAAATCGCCAAATGGTACCCGTCCCTAGAACTGTCCCCAAATTTCATCGCCAAAATTAATCTGTTTAGAAAGCTATTAAAAATTAAACCTTCGTACCATTCAGAATTTTATTTCCCTATTTGATAAAATTAAATTTTATATTCATAAATTATGTCAATTAAAAAAATAATAGACAATAGAAAGATAACTTTCTTAATTTTTCACACTTTAGAGAATTTTTTTGTTCCTCTATCAAAATATTCCACAAGTTTATCTTAATTACGAGTGCTATACACTCGTATTTTTGACTTTATAAATTTTCAATTCAAATTAATAGCTAATATAATGAAAATAACTGTCTTCTGTACTTGACAATGACAATAAAAATGACTGACATTTCTGTTTATATAATAAAAATGTCTGTTCTCTTCGCGTGGAAATCTGTACTTGACAGTGCGTTATCACCACAATAATAAGCCTTAAAAATAATCTATAAATTTATTCATATCACGCTTGTTAATTAAAATGAGGAAATGAAAGAAAATTACCTTACCACGCCTTACCGATGTCCCACAAATATTACCCAATTTTAGTGAATCACCTATCTAATTAGATGGCTCCTCCTTTACTGTCTCTTAACTGTAATGGAGAAGGGATCATCTAATTAGATAGATGGTCCGATTATCAGTTGAGAATTGTGGCTTTAAACGTGTTAATAATAAACCTGATATCATTGAATAGATAATTTTTTTTAAATTTTAAGATAAATTAAAAATTATCTTTAGGTAAATTCCAAAATGATTTCCTAAAAGTGTCAAAGATACGAAATGAAAAAGGCATTAATTATATTATGTCGTTTAAAAGGTAACTCCGCCAATTTTTAATAAAATTTCTTTAGATGTCAATCGGAGATATTTAGTTGCGCAGCGTTAGTCAGCGTCAAACATATTTTTATCATTGAATACACGCAACATCTTTATGTGATAGTATAAGAAAAAGTGGAGTGAAGAATTTTTCCAACTTTGTGGTTTTTCTGCGTCACTTTTATGTCGTTTTTACTTCTTACTCTCCATTTTATCATAGGAATGTCAGATAAAGCTCTCTGAGTAATGCCGCCATAAACTATGAGATCATCTGCTGAATGGAGTAAGATTTTATTTCTGTGCAAGTTCAGTTTGTGAAACGATGTTGAAAAATAAGATAATGGTAGCGATTGCCTTCTTTAAATCAGGCACACCTCAGTTTATATTAATGCCGAAATATTTTATTGAGCAAAAAATAACCCACGTATTAAAATCATAATCAGCATGTTTTTACTTTTGAAACCGTAAAACGGTTTTAAAAGAAAAAAAGTGACTAGAACTTGATTTTAAATTCCAGTTAAATTTAAGAATTTAAAAAAAAAAAAATTCGAAAATTCATTTTGATAATGTATTAAATATGGTCAAAAATTTCTGCTTGTATAACTGTAGTTATGAAAGAATATTTTCAGTCACTATTTAGAAACAGTATTGAAAAAGTAATTTATTAGAGATAATATCAGTTTTTGAATTTTAAAAACAGCTTATATAAAATGTATAAAAAATAATACTGAAAAAAAAACAATATTTTTATTTAAGCACAAGAACGAATATAAAAAATGTAATAAATCTAATGATATCGATTTAAATTAATAGACTGAAGAAAATATTATATTCTCAAAAATGAGAAAGAACTAATATATTATTGCTGTAGTAGTAAAATGTCGTACGTCAAAAAAGTAAACATAATAAAATGTATGAAATTATGATGCTGTGCAATACGGCGACCTAGTCAGAGGCCATGTGGGAAACTTAATTTGGCTGCCGAATAGAAACTCCACCTAGCATGAAGGCACAAACTACACTTGATGACATTGGACCCTTGCAAACAATAAAGAACCCTCTAGAGAAAACGCATATTGGTACAGAAAAAGAATAATATCCAAAATATTACATTTTACGTTACATATTAAGTTGTGAAACATTAAAAAGGCATAAAATGCATTAAATGAGCATTAACTTTAACATTAGGAAAGATCTAACGACAAAAGCTTTGACATGTCCCTAATAGAAGATTTAATGACTGAAATTTTTATGATGCTTTGACTTCAAAAGACATCCAATTTCTTGGTCATCTGAGTCTGTGTTCTCTCCATAGTGCACAGGCTTTGATCACGTGATTTATAGATCCTTCTGCAGTGCCATACTGAGAAATCGAACTTTGGTCAAAGAAACGCCTTTGATGCACAGAAAATACACCATGGCCAGTGTATACTTGGTTAAGATAAAAATCAATCTCAATTCGGTTAACCGAAACATTTTTAAAATGTTGATAGGTTGTTCGCCCCTTGATAGAATTGTTTCATCTCTCCTGCCAATCCTTAATTATTAGTTTTTTTAGTCTCATTTTTGAGTTGGATTTTGGACTCATGTAAAAATATTTCCTAAGTTTAAAGCTTCTTTGGCTAGTGTGGCTGCCTTTTCGTTTCCAATATACTCATGATGAGCTCTGATTCAAATCATTTCAACACCAAGTTCAGCACCTTTTTCTTTTATATCCAATATTTTGTTTGTTTCACCAACGGAATCTAGAGCCATTAAAATATGAAATTATGATATAAAATTGAAATCTATAGCGCCATATAGCACTTTCTGATAGCATATAATAAATACGGATCACATTCAATAAATTGACATCAGGTGCAAGTAAACTATACAATCGTTTTACATCACTATGAACATGATAATGGATATATGCTCATGTTAATATTTTAAATAATTATAAGGTTAATAAATAATTAAATGCATTAAAATATAAATTTTCATTATGATAACACTTCTTAAACAATTTAAAGAGACAAACTAAGAATAAAACTTACTACTTCCTTAAAACATCCTTATTAGTAATTATTTTTTTAATTAGCCAAGTATATAATTTATAATTTCTAAGTATATAGATTAAATGAATTATTTCATAAAATAAATAAATTTTTGTCAGTGTGGGATCAATTGTAAAATTTTCTTAAAATCATCTGATTGTGTCTGAAGCCTTCATGTCTTTTTTAAAATTATTTTTTTGACTTATTATTATCCTTCAAATTGTGATTTTTCACCTGAAAACTTCAGAAGAAATTTTTATAACCGCGGTTCAAAATTACGAGATCCTTCCCAAAATAGCCCTAGTGTTGCTTTGAAACGGGGCGTTAATATAACTAAACAACAGTAAAACAATTCGGATATGAAAAAACTGACATAAAATGCTATGGTTAGAATCAGAATTATTATATTGGCCAAGGTCAAATTTTCTACATTTAATCTTTTTTCAAAGTGCTTGACCTTAAGAATTTTTATTCCTCTTTAAATATACTTTCAGCCTTGGAGAAAGATGCTCTATTTTCGTTGAAGATTTTATAATCATTTTTATAACCAATTCACCTTTTTCTAGAAAATTTTTGATATTTACCTTTTTAAATGACCTACAAACAGCCATCAAATGAGGTACATAGTTAATTTAAACAAAATTTCCGTCTCTTTTTTGACTTTGATTTACAAGAATATGTGTATTTCTGTGCATTATTTGAAAGAGCGTTCAAAGAACCAGTAATACTCTATTTGCTCCGTTCCAAGCCAAATTCTGCAACGAACAAAGAGTAACTACTAGAAAATATTAAATAAGAAATATTTAAAATTAAAAAAATTATTACGCCAAATTTAATTAATTAAAAATCGCCGAATGTTAAGTTAAGAAAGTATAGAAAAGTTTCTGATAATGATATTTAGAATGGTGCAGTGTTATTTGGATTTCGATATTCGAATAGCATTGAAAATACTTTTTTCAAAATTTTTGACTTATTGGAAATAAGTTTTTAGAGGTTTTCATAGCGCAAGCTTCACACCTTAATTAAAGTATGACGCAAATTCGGTGACCCCACATGTTATACATTTAAATACTCGTCTTGATATGTTCTATCCGAATCTGTAAATTTTAGACGCTACATACCTTATGGGACACCCTGTATTTTCCCCATAGGATGGAATTCACATTCTTTTATTTGGGCTAGAGTGGTCTGTACAATTCTTATTTGAAATCTGTTGTGCAGCCGTAAACCATTGTTGCCTGTGATTAAGTTAGAAAATCAAAATGGATTTTAAAAAAAAAACTGATTTGAGGGTTAAATACAAAATTAAACCTATAAAAATGCGTGAAAATTTAATTAAAATCTAACACCGCTGTGCTGCGGCGCAGTTGAAAATTTCAGTTTCTTTACAAAATTTTGAAAAGTCATGAGCTTTTTACCAAACAAAGCAGCAAATATTATTATTAATAGTCGGAAGCAAAAAATATTGATGATTCTGACGGGGAAGAATCTTTGAAAAAAACATCTTTAACGGAAGAGTGGAGCATTTGTTAATTTGAAACCTGGCGTGCAGCATTGTTTAACAAACGCAAGAAATAAGAATAAGAATAATATATAAGCGAACTGTTAAAGGATAATTCTCATTAGACAAAAGTAAAGAAATTTATTTAATTATTTTTGGAACAAACGATAGACAATCCTGAGATAAGGATTTTTTTTTCTTTTCCTTTAATGTCATAATAATACAGTTGATTTTGTCCTATTCTTCTTATATTAGTCTATTAATGCTATCAAACTTTTTATGCCACGAAGTGATTAGATAAAGTATCAGCTACTAAATGAAAAGAGTTTAGAATTCGTTGTGCTTGATAATTAACATATATTCAAGTAAATATTTTAAATATTTTCTGTAGTACCATCGTATTCCCATTTGTATATGTTACGGTCAATGTTAATAATCTCTAATCTTTATCTAACCGATCATTATTAATAATGAACAAATAAGTCGCTTAAAGTGAATAATTTAGGATAATTTATCACATTAACCAGTTATTATTCATAATAACCAATGAAGTTAGGCCAATGTCAGTTTTTTTATGTGTTGGCAACAGCTAGGCAATATCAATTGATTGTTTATTTTACAAGTTAGGCTCCCAATTCTTTCATTGTTAGCTTTTTTGGCGCTTACATTATTGTTTTTCAGAAATTCAGTTATTTTAATTAATTTTATACGACGATTGAGAAATCATGAAGTCACGTTTCAACAACCATTTAGACATGCTCAAATCAAAGAAAGAGGAAAAACCATCAGTTATTTACAAGAGAAGAATATAATTCGTTTTTCGCAAAAGTTAAGGAGAGCAAAGCGGAGACTTGTGTCAAAAAGACCAGAAGATTGTCAACGAGTATCGAGATATGATATTGTTAGAATTGGTAGTGTTGAAAAACTCATTGTTCCAATGCAAAATGTAAAAGATCCGATTGTTTATTATACTTGTTTGGAAGAGAATTTTCAAATAAACCATGAATAATCTAAAATATCTATCGTTTTTTTCCCCCTTCAACAGAATAGATATTGGGATTGTTCATTGACTAATCCCTCCCCAAAAAGACGACACTAAGTATTTAAGAAATAAAGAAAAATAATATCATAGAAAAATTCATAGCAAGTTTAAAAAACATATACAAAGAGGCACACCCCTGCCCCAATCTTATATAAACCGTTTAATCAAATCGACCAAATTTCTTTGGGAATTATTAATAATAACCGGTGAAAGTGAATAATTTGCAATATTTTTCACTTTGACCAAAAGAAGCGATTATTATTAATAATAACCGGTTAGTATTAATTATAACCGATTATTTACATTGACCAAAACATATATATTGCTAACATGATTAAAAAGTCAATATTCATTATTATACGCATGATTAATGCAAAAGACAGAATTTTTTAACAATACAAAAACATTTAACAATGTTTTACATTGAAAAAATTATCCTAACATGATAAGGTTCGATTTAAAAAAAACTTTGTAACTCACTCTTTCTGTTTTGTTTTAGGTAAATGATAATGGTTTGCTGTCGTTCCTGACGGAAGTCCCGTCTTTCTTCAATGCACAGTTCCCTCTCACTTATCCAATCATCGCTCCTCTCTATTCCGATATTGATACAAGGGCGGCTGGTAGAATTTACTACAGGTAAGCCCTCACTATCTAAAATAAACAATGAAGCTTTAGAAAAAAGTGATTTTCCATCTGGTCGAAGGCTGCGGTGGCCTGGTAGTAAGGTCTCGACTTCGGAATCGGAGGGTTTCAGGTTCGAGACCCTTTTTCACAGAAGAATCGTCGTGTAAGCGGGTCTGGTGTACCTTAAATCCATTGGGGCCAAACGTCCTCCCGCTGGTGTGGCGCTGAAGTTTGGTGTAGGGGTGCCAGCTCAGGTGCCGTCCTCGTCTCCTGACCATGGTTCAAAATCACGAGGTCCTTCGAAAATAGCTCTAATTTTGCTTTAAAACCTGACGTTAATGTAACTAAACTAATCCATCGGGTCGGAAATTTGCCCCGAAAACTGAGGTATAGCTTTTAATAATTCAGCTAAGCGAGCATTTCTAAAGCATTTACAAGTCCATGCAAATGAAAAAAATGGACAAACTAAAATCTTTTCTTCATAAGTCGTTCAAGAAAATAACAGAAATTCAGTAAGACGTGTGCATCATTTATAGCTCTAAAAAGAGAATTAAATCGTCATGAAGAACTTTGACAGTTGATCTTAAGTTTTTTAAAAAAATTCTATCTTGTATTTTATTTTTTTAGTGTAACATGTTTAGTGAAAGGTACACCAAGATGTAAATTTAAAATTATATCGGGAAACATGTGAACATTGGTATAAAAATAATTTAAAATTGGGTGTAGAATAATAAAAGAAATTTCTTTTTATGGAAATTTCTAAAAAGGTTAAAGTAGAAGAACTAAATTCATCTTTTTTAGTTTACTACTGTTGACTTCTATAGTCTGTGTATTTTCTGGAGGCGATTCAAGATCATATTTTCTACCTTGTTATTGGTTGTTTGGTACCAGTAACGCAGTAGAAAATGCGACCTAAAACCGCCTACAGAAAATACACAGATTATAATTCATATTTAAGGTACACGAAATAAGGATTTACGCTATTTTTGTTATTGATTTATGAAGTAAAATATTAACAAAGGATATCGTCTAACTTTAGGAAACCTCTCACTGCACAATAAATAATATCTTTATTATTACTTTCAAAATCAACAATTCAAGTAACACGATTATAAAAATCTATACATATTATAAAATGACGTCTCCTAAACCATCTATATGTTTGAAAAACTCGAAAAATATTTAACTTACATTGGAGATATTTGTACCACTTTTTAAGGCATATTTTAGGGAAGGTTTTAGTATTTTAATGTATTGTCAAAATAAAAAAAAGAGTTTTTTTATTGCGGTTTTAAGTATTTTCCTACTACGATTCACATGCGTAAAACAGCACAATCTGTGCTTTGCACTTTTCCGCGCATATGCGAAAACCTCAAATTGCGCTTGCATAAATAGCAAGAGCTGTGGTATACATATGTGATACATTTCTTTGTTTACATCTCATTTTAAGCAGCGATTCAAAGCTCATTATGCCCAAAAAAAGGAAATCTAATGTTGGCTGGTGCACATTAAATGCCAAAACACTTCGGTTGTTGCACGATAATGAAAATGTAGAAGAAAGAAGCGTTCGGTTACCTAATATTAGAGAAAGAATGGCCACGCTTAGGGAAGGAGTGTCTTCTGTTGAGCGAAGTAATCGTCTCTCTTTAAATCGCATTGCAATTGAATAACGGATACAGATTGAATCCCGTCAGTAGCGAAATGATCGTTTATCTGCTGACAGCTGCTGAAATACATTTAAATTTGAGACAGAGGAGATGAAGTGAAAGAACAAACGTTCTTGATATTTGGTTCGAAAAAGAGCACTCCGCCCTGAATTACGATCCGTGTGTGGATTACAGAAATGATGCTTCGGTTTCAATAGGAACAATGTCTATAGTCTGTCCATATTGTTATTTTTGATGATTTCTAAATATATTTTTATGTTTGTTCGATGTTGCTTGACATGCCCATGTCATATCTGAATGAGGCTAGACTTAAGTTTAAAGCTAATTTTTCCTCTTGGACGTTATGCCATGAACAACGTTGTGCGGGTACTTCTAGTATAAATATAATAAACGTTTTAACTGAACATTTTTGAAATTTAAAATATCCTTCTTTATATTTTGCATCAGGCTTCTCGTCATAAACACCGGCACGATGTCTTGAAAAATGAATTTAAGACTCTTTAAAGAACCGCTGTCGCTTAAGATGGCACACTTGACAATTAATAATTTGAAAATGATCTTCCTCAGAAGGCTTTCGGTTTTAAATTTCTATTGCGATGTGCATGCTCAGATAATATTTATAATTTAACTTTGACTTGAAAGTATATATCTGTACTCAATCATTCTCATTTGTCTTCTCAAATTTTTTTTTTATTCTAGCTAAACCACATAGATATTATTTAAATGATGGGGAATGATTTAATAATGGTAATGATAAATAAACATGGCTTTTATGGTAAATGAATATAGTTTAAATTTTTTATCGCAGTCTGTGACAGTTAATTACAATTTAAAAGCACAAATTAAAAACAAAAGAAATTTTGTAATTGAATATTGCAATCAAATCAAATCAAATAAAAGCAATTGCAAAATAAATGAAAATAGATTTTTAAAAATTCAAACTATCATGCAACCATTCTTGCACTATGTTCTGGGATACTTGATAATCATAAAGAATTATTCTTTCCAATCAAAAATATTAGGCTGTTCCATAAATTTCTTTCCTATTTCTAATATGAAATGAATATACAATATTTACTGTTTAAGACATGATTTATTCTGTTATATAAGAACTCTTTTGCTCTATTACCTTCTTCCATTTCTCAGGAAGCCTCGTTATGCCTTCTTTCCAAAATTGTGTTTTGGACAAGAAATAATCCTCGAGGTGCTCTTTTATTTCGCTTATGGATTTAAAGCGCTTATCGCGAAGAGAATTTTTTTTTAAGGACAGAAAGAAGTAATAATCAGACGGAGTGAGATCTGAAGAGTATGCAGGATGCGGTAAAACATCCTAATCAAACTGGAAGAGTGTCTCTTTTACGACTAATGCAATATGTGGTCTCGCGTTGCCATTATGAAAAACAACGCCTCGTCGGTTCATTGATTCTGGCCGAATTTTTGCCATGGCAACTTTTAATTGATCCAGTTGATGACAGTATTCCGTTGAATTTATTGTTTCACTTTCACCTTGAAGAAAGAGTTCGTAGAAAATTACGCCTTTCCAATCCCACCAAATGGACAAAAAACGTTTTTGGGGTATAGTCCCGGCTTGGGGTGTAGTAGAGCCCTGGTACGACTGAAACCGGTGACATAGACAGCAAATCGATAAGTCTGCATGTTTGCACAAGCAGATCCAGATAATGCCATTCATATCGCGGTGAGAAAGAAACTTTTGGGACACCCTAATATATTTGAATGACAAGCCATAGCAAGAAAATAATACAGGTGTTGTGGACCACTCATATTAGGCCTCATTAGGAGCTTCACAAGTATCAAATCTTCAGAAAGTATCAGAATATCATGTTATTAGAAATGGAATTATCTGTGTGTGTTGAATAATTTCATCATCATTATTGTAGCAAAAAAAGAAGAATCTGCGTACTCGTACAGTAAGTACAGATTTCAGGTGCCTCTCTCGAAATTTTAATACTAATCACAGTGTTGTTATACATGCCCCTTCCAAAGGCATTGAAATTCAAATTGAATGATCAGCGTCTCTGAAGTGGAAACTAAGGCTAAATCCTAATGGCCATCACTGGACACAATGCAATTCCAAGCACGGGAAGTATTGCATTGTGGCCAGGAGATGTGCCGAGAAGTCAGAGCCGAGGTAACTCGATCCCACACCATTGCTACAACCACCAGAAAAACGGGAAGCATGGAAGCTTTTTCTATATAACAGTTGAATATCTGAGAATCCTCGCTGATATTATGATAAGTATACTTATATGACCATTTTTTTAAATACTTCATAACCCAAATCGACTGAATCTAGTTTGTTCAAGTCTTCATTAAATAATGTTTCCTGCCTTCTCTTCTGCAAAATGCGTTCACAAGCATTCAATTTTTCCATTATCTGGAAAACGTTACACATCTTCATTTATTAGTCATCTGTTTTTGAAGGCGCCATTGAAATGTTATTCCAAAGACATCGTAATAAATTATAGCAAATCACATATAAAGTAAATTGTGATAACTTATTGCCTCCTTCCTTTTAGGGAAACGAAGGATAATGCACTTCTGGAGCGAGCAGCCAGGGACATTCGAAGCCACTTCTCCAATGCGGGGTCTTTCCATCCGAGAAGCTTATTCATCGCCACTTGGGATGAAGTGGGCTATTATGAAAGGGCAACTGACAAGGTAAAGTTTATACTCTTTATACATGCATCCTATTTTTATTGTTTTGTTTTACTAACTAAGAATTATTTTTTATCGCATATATTGGATTATTTGTTCCAAAATTGGAAGTAGCAAAACAGATCTTGAATGTATATGTATCTTTCCACAATATATATAATTGCGATGTAGCTTTAAAAAAAAAATCTTCTTCAAGTCACAGAACAAGTCGAAACAAAAAATGGAAAGATAGCGCAATACGCTAATTAGTTGCTCTGATTGAATAACAAGAAAAGTAGAAGAAAAAAAGTGTATTTATAACGTGCGGATAATCATCTATAAATAACCCGCTAAACAAAACCATAAGCAGAAGGAAGTGAACAGCTTCTGTTGATCAAAAAGACTGGAGCATCCCGGGCAATGTCCAAGGATAGACGTCTGTCTTTACTCCTTTGCCTGCAGGCCTTAGATGAGCATGATGGAACGGCCTTCACGTCTTGGATGACCCTACCAGGAAATTATTCTCCCGACGTGCTTCGCCTGTTCCGCCCAGGTACATCCCTTCTCCGTCTAAGAGCACACTTTGAGGCGACCTGCAGGACTTGAAGGGGAATGGTGGGAATGAATGGTACACAGGAACATTCCTGGCATTCTGCTGGAAGTCAAATGTGACCGTGGCTCTAAGATTGCTCTGCCTAGAACTCAAAAGAATTCCTAGAAAAGAACTCCTAGAATTCAAAAGTGGACACCTTAAGTGTCTTTCCTTTGAAAGTGGTAGAAAAATCCATCTCGCTTGGAAAAAAAGTCCTTCTGGACTGCATCGGACTTTCTAAGAGAGACTTAACATCCGATTCCTTTAATATTATAGATTTTTTGGTAGTCAGCAAGCTACTGGAGTTGATTTGACATATTTCGGATCTTTTGAGGATAAGCAGCAGCAGCAACAACAAGAAGAAGAGGAAGAACCCGCTTTATATGCATGGTACATCTGTTGCATTGCGCCGATCTATGGTTTTCCTTAATTTTTTATTTTTATACCGAATCTAAGGTACTGCCTACTGAATCAAAATTTCATTTTCGCTATGAACGTTCAGTTTAGTATGCGTATTCATTGATCTCGAAGTTGTTTGTCATTATTTGTGTCAATATTTATTATATTTATCTCTCCATATTTTGAGAGAGAAGGCCCTTCTTCAAATATGCCCATTAAAGTATGGAATGTATATGGACAGCGTCATAGGACAAATAATTCTGTTGAAGGGTGGGATTCCAAATTAAATGCAATCGCTGGCAGAAACCAGCCTAATGTCCACTTATTAGTTAAAATACTAAAAGAAGAAACACAAAAAGTGTCTTTTAATTTGAAATCCAGAGAGTTATGTGACCCTGGAATAAAAAGGAAAAAAGCATATGTAAAATTGGTTAAAATAATTGAAAACATCCTAAAAGAATTCGAAACAGCAAACAATTTAGAAAAATGTCTAAAATCTTTTTGTAACTAGATTGGACTAAATTTTATGGTAAATGATATTTATGCCTTTATAATAAAGGTTAGTTAATATTTATTTACTTGTGTTTATTTTTCTTTTATTTACTTGTATCTATTTTATATATTTTACTTCTAGTATTTATTTTTACTTACATTAATGAAACTAATTAATTTTATGGTAATTACACCTGTTCTAATATTTTTTTGACTCTAAAATACAGTTTTCCACAAAATCCCTGAAATTCGTTCATGCCCTTCATTATGCTGTTACTTACTATTAATTTTTAAATATTTCTCTGAAAGTTTTTATTTTTATTACATTTCGCTATGTTTAAAATGCATTCGCCTTATAATATAATATAAATAATTAAATTTGATTGGCAAAAATGTATTTATCCTTGTAATTCGATAATCAAATGCAAAAACAGAAAACTTCGGTAAAAAAAAAAAAAAAAAAAAAAAACTTTATTCCACGTGAAAGGGATTTGCCACTTAAAATACTGTTTTAAATTATATTTGTGATTCCGCTCCGACCACGAAATCTTATGTGTCCGCTGTAGCCCCGCCACGTTGCAGAACTTTTATATTAAATGTAAAAAATAATAATAATAAAAAGGAAAAATTATATTTGAGTAACGTGTTAAAATAAAAATTAAATTCTTCGATAGTTTTGTTACATGCTTATTTAAATGCCAAACATCAGCTTAAAATGCCAGTATTTACCAAATACCTTAATTCTTATTTTTTAAATGAGTTTAATTTATTTAATTTTTGGATAAAAATATTATAATTATTTTTTTTTGTCCTTTACATACAATAAAGAAAATATCTAATTGACAGAGTGTGGAAAGATTCCAAATTTTCACCAATATTTGTATTTAAAACAAATAGTACACAAAATAACAATTATACAAATTATCATAAATAGCAATATCAATATTACACAAAAAAACACAAAATATTAACAAATTTAATAGTTTTAAAATTCTTGAACCAACAAATACTTTTGCTTCCAATACCGAAAATGTCTCACAAATGCTGTATAAACATTTTTTTATGTGCTAAACGAGGCAATTTTTCAACTTTTAGCGAGAACTTAAAGGAAGGCCACCTGATAATTTTCAGTAAACTGGAAGAGGGCAGCGAAGACATTTGTCTCAACCATTTTTGTTTGGTAAATGTCTTTTAAAAATTTTGGGTGAAGGGGGGGGGGAGCGGTTCCTTAGTTGTAAGTTTCCACTTCGGAACCGGAGGATTTCTAGTCCGAGACCCGATTTTACCGAAGAACCGTCATGTAAGCGGGTCTGGTGCACGTTAAATCCGTCGGAGCCAAACATCCTCACGCTGGTGTGGTATGGAAGTTTGGAGAGGGATTGCCAGTTCAGGTGTCGTCCTCTCATCTGACCACGGTTCAAATTTAAGAGGTCCGTCCCAAAATGGCCCTAGTGTTGCTTTAAAAGGGGGCGGTAATATATAACTAAACTAAACTAAACTAAACTTATAAAAATTTGGAGAGATGGCATTCAGCTCAACTTTCGCTCTTGTCTTCTGTCCACAGTTCAAAATGTCGAAATCCATCCTGAAATAGCCCTTTTATAGCTTGGCATGAAGATATTCATTGCCAAATATGTCTAAATTGAATTTAAATTAACTTTCCTTCGCAGGTGAATACTTTCCAAGTCAGCATAGCCTCGGACGGAGACGACAGTTATGTCTATTTCTTATACCCATCTAATGGTGTACAATGGATTCAAAGTCAGGGAAAGAATCCGAACTTGCCAGATGCTCGGGCTCAAGCCGGATTCATGTCCGGAGATGGAAGATTATACACAGTCAGGGGATCAGGCACTGAACAGGCGAGAAATTTTGACAGGTAATCTGTTTTATGTTGTTTGTATTCGATTTATACAAGGTGAAATCATAAAACGCATGGATTGAAAATCATCAAATGTACAAATATACGTATAAGCTGGAAAACGAAAGTAAATATGGAATTAAGGAACCAAATAGCAATTTTCTGAATTGGATCAATTTAACTGTAGCTAAAAATGCTTGTTATGAAAAATTGAATTATTTTCGGAGATTGTACATTAAGCTACTTGCTATAAAATAGTTATTTTAATTCATTATTTTCATTTTTTTAATTAGTTTCTGCTGTAAGAAAAGTAAAACAGTTATATTAGCACAATGAATGTGCGGATGCTGCAATCCATTTGCACTTGAATACATATATGAAACTGAAAGTAATTTGTTTATAGGAATTCACAAAAAGTAGTGATTAAAAGCTATAAAAATGGGATCATGGAAAAAACTGTAATAGAGATTGTTTTAAGATGTATTTTCTGTTCAAATAATCCGAAATATAGTTTAAAAAGCATCATTTAACATAAACATATTATAAAGATGTGAAAGGAAAAATTCATGAAATGCAAAAAAAAAAAGAATTTGCATCGATACCTGAAAACAAGTTGAGCAAAAACTTTAAGAAATTATAAATAATCATTAAAATAAATATTTAAAAATTCTGCAATAAACACGTTATTGAAATGAATAACAAAATGTTTTGCACATGATGATTCATTTTTTTTTTAAATCTCTTTATTTAATTTATGGTGATGGTCTTAAAACTGAATTAAGTTTTAGCTTCGTTCAATCATATTGCAGATTTTTAATTTTGAGAAATTTAATTTTAGGTCGCGATTTTTTAAATCTTTTAATATTTCTTATGCGATGTATCAGACAAAGTTGTATCTTCTTTTACTGAATAGGATGTCGAATGCCAAGAAAGCTGGCATGTGGCTGTTTCACGTTGGCCGTCCTACAGGAACGGAAAGGAACGTCATGCCACCTGATATGGAATCTGTAGATGGGTCTGATGACAGGACAAGTGGTCAGACAACTGCCACTTGCTCGGACACTTTGCTCCCATGTCCACCCCATTCGACTTGTGTGGACCACCAAGATGGAAAAGGCTTCTGTTGTGTCTGTAAAGACAACTATTTTGGAAATGGAAGGAACTGTGTGGAAAAGAGTAAGAAAATAAATTTAAGAAAGACATCTTTTATAAACATATTCTTAGTAAATAATAAAAAAAAAATTCTATACCTTTTTTATCTTTAATTTACTATGTATTACATTCATAAATGTAATGCGATCTTCAAACTGATTTTTGTTAAATCCATTGCAAGGTGTTGCCATTTTTAGAGAAACAATATTTAATTAAAAGAATAGATAATGTTTATAATGAAGTCCAGAAAACAGTAATAATGCATTGTCATAGAGAACACACGACTTCACAAAATTTTAAAAAACGCTCCAAAGCGTGAATGTAAAATATATTGCAAAATTCCATTTTTATTAAAATGAAAAGACTCAATTTAAATAAAAAAAGCTTAAGGAAGCAGAATGACTTGAAGGTAAAAATAATAAAGGCTCTAAGTGCTAGAAATGGAAATCTTGTGAACATTCTTCTAGCGACTTCTTTGCACATTATTTTGAACTATTTAAAGGACTACCAACCATTTTGTAAAACATTTTACCATTTGAAATTTTGATGCGAAAAAAAAAAAAATGCTTTCTGACATTTACCATTTTTAGTCTATTGCATGTGACTGCGTTCGGAATAAATAAAAAATGCTATAAAAATTTATATGTTTGTATTTTTTCATACGACATATAAAAAAAACCCGCTCTTGTAAAACAAAATTATACCAGTTAAAAAATGAAAGTTTGGAAAAAATAATGGATAAAAGATGGGTTTTTTTTAAAGGTTGGGTTAAAAACATGTACACAGCAGAAGCTTCTTTTCGTTTAGTTTATCAGATGATTTATTAAAACTATTGAAAATCGCATTACCTAAACGCTGAACTAAGACATAAACTGCACTTCTTTAAATATTAGTGTCGGATTACTGAATAATATTATATTTTCGCATTGTGAAGCATTAAAACAATTATAAAATCTTTCTAAATTATCAGATTGCTTATTCTGCCAGATTCGAAATATATACATAATGTAAAACACATATTTTCGAGCAGTTCGCGGCCGAAGACAGAGAAGACATTTTTGAATTTTTGAACTTCGTTTTATTACAGTCCGGGAGGCATAATTTATGCACAAGAAAGAAGCGACGAGGTACGTCAATCTACAGCACGGAAGGGACAGAAATATCCCCCCCCCCCCTTGTTTTTTACTAAGAGATTCTGATAGGGATTTCTTTACACGTGTCGGTTTAGGTAAGGGAATTATAGGTATCTTTTAAAAGAATTTGTTCAAATCGACAGATTTTTATCGCTTCACTCGGAGTGTGGAAATTGCCAATTTAAGCATTTTTCCCGAGCTTCTGTTGCTTTAATTAAATAAAAAAAGGAGGAACTGGATTAGGAAATAAGAGACCATTTGAGAATGAAGTTACTATGGGCTAAAATAAGATAAAAATTAGAAAATTAATTAGGATTTAAATTACATTAAGAGACATCATTACATACACACACATAATATATAATTACATTTTAAGAAATTTTCTTTTATCAAAATTTAAACTTGAGAATATATCATTTAAAAATGTAAAATAAAGTTACAAAGTTAACTTAAAGTTATTTAAATTTTTTTAATGTAACAAAAATTATATGTAGTTTTCCGCTGACTGAATTTCGAAACAAATTCAAAAGGTTTTATAAAGAAAAGTGTTCAAAAAGGAAGAACATTGAATAAAAATAGATAATTAATATTTTTGGCAAATATCGAATTTTCTAACGTAGCCACCTACTTTCATTGATTTAATACTACGATTTGACCCGAATTTCTTTAATTCTCACTTTAAAGATTTTGCTTAGAAAATAGCTTCTTAAAACATAAAAAACTATATGTGATAAGATTATTTATAGAATTTTTGTTAATGGTAATTACATGTAAATCGGCGTTTCTTGCAGATTCTCCTCAGCGCATGAACGGCAAAGTGAGCGGCAGTATTAATGACATTCAGCTACAGGATGCAGACCTGCATGCTTACATCGTCACGGAGGATGGTCGGACATACACAGCTGTTAGTCGCGTGCCCCCAGGGATCGGATCTGACCTGCAAGTACTCACCCCTCTTGGAGGCATTGTGGGATGGCTATTTGCCGTATCTAGAAGCGATGCTCCAAATGGATTCACAATAACAGGTTAGATGGCAATAGTGATTAGTTGAGTTTTTTAGCTCAAATTCAAATTAGGCAAATTGTTACTTAGACCATGGGCTGTGTTTTCTGTTGGAAAAAAATGGTTTGAAATTTTGTCAGTTAATGCCGTAGTAGTGTTTAAAACAATATGCTAATGAGTACCTCATTTAATTGCGCTATAAAAACAACACAAATGGTTCGAAGAAATCATTCGCCCATAGTGAATATGCTGCTGACCAAGAATGAAGGTTTATTGTTAGTAGAACTATTACCAGTAGCACTCCGTGCTTCCCGAAGCATGCAAAATTTAAGGTCCGTAAATGCAGTTAAAGGCATGATGCGTAAGTTTGATGAAACCGGTTATCTCAATATTGCATTGGGAGAGGACGATTTGTAAAGCCCTATTCCGACTATCTGTGCCTGCCTTGAGTCTGGCACATTTTCCCTTTTCCCCCCTTTTTTGTGGTTTCCTGGGGTTTTTTAATGTCTGTTCATCTTACCGACAATTTGCGGGAAGCTTCCGATCACCATACTTAGGCGAGGGTGGTCCAACAATGGGTCAGTTGGCAGATTTATGACCAAATCCGTAAAGCCGCATGTAGTCGGAACGGGGCTTAACAGAGTCAGCAGTTGTGATGGAAGTTGCAATTGCAATAGCTGAAGCATCTACATGTTCTTCAAACGTTACTGTAACTGACCGCACAATATTATGAGCACTGGCCATTCCCGGGTTACAGTGCACATGATTTTATGCAAAATTCTATAGCTGTAGCAAACAGAATCTGTACCAGGAGACATTTCATGCAACAATTGAAACCGTAGGTTTACTTTGCATATCTTGATTTTGACTTAAAATTTGGTATAAAATTTGGCCTGGTACGTACTTTACACCAGATTTGTGGATTTCTATCAAATGTTAAGAAAATTCCGTTCAAAGTCTCCTATTCGGCTGTTACAATACAGTTAACAAGCTAACTACAAAATAAAGAGAATTGAATAGATAAAATTTGGAACACAGATCTAACATCTATAATGCAAACACCTATCGAATTTTCAGCCAAATCCAAAGAGGGATTGATCATCTGTCGGTTTGTATTTTCAGAAACATGTAAACGCAATAACTTGAAAACTCGCTGACTTAAATATATCAAAGTTGGTATGTAATTTTGTTACGGCAAATATAATTTTTCAATAACCAGACTGACTAAATTTTCCACAGGAGGAGCATTCAACCGAACTGTCGAAGTCGATTTTCCGCAAACTGGACATCACGTATACATCGAAGAATCCTTTCTCGGTCCGGACGTATTCAACTACATGAGGGTGCAGGTGAGATTAAGAGGAAGCGTGCCTTCAGTTCCTGTGGGCTCAAAGATTGAAGTTCCAGACTATGAGGAAGAATACACCAGAGTGTCCCCAGGTATGTTGTACCTTAACAGCATATATTTTTCCTTACTAATGATATAACACGATAGGGCAACCCCAGTTCTTTCACGGTTCCGACGTAAATTTAATTATAATAGCTTTTACAACCATAATATGGGCTACTAAGAGACATCGTAGATTATGGCAGAATCCCCCTCCTTCAGGAGGTGGGTCCCATTACCGAAATGGAGATACCCTGACCTAGCCTTTAACACACACACACAAAAAAAAAAAAAAAAAAATCGAAGTACGCAGGGTTTTTTTTTTTTTTTTTTTTTTTTACCAGCCAGTGATATTATGGGATATATAAGTGCAAGGTCATATATGAGTACAAAGAGAAACTAGATTGCTTTAGATTGGAGAAGATAGAATTTCAAATCCGAAGGTATGACGGCAAACATACACATGATGTACTTGATAGGGGTTGTGGTGAATAGCATATAAGCCAGTTAACAACTCTTCTACCCGAACGATCGTTTTAGCAGAATGGTTTAGTTACTGGACAGCTAACCAAAAGGTCCCAGGTTCTATCCTAGCGCATTCGCGCACCGCTTCAGGGTGTATGTTTACAACTTACGTTAACGTGCCAAGTTGTCCAATTATTGTTGCCAGCAATTTCTGGACAAGTTTAATTCATAATAATACAGTGAATCGGTATGCATTTAATGACATATACGATAAATTGAGGAAAAAAAATGACTGACAACTGCGCAAGTGTATGAGGAAGATTACCCTAACTCCCGAATATCGCTGAATCAAATGTAAGTGCCTAATTTATCTTTCAACGGCTTCTTTTTTAGAGAAAGAGGCACGAATATCTTTATGTTGACAGCAAGATGGACTTGGGTGGTGAGCGAATAAATAACTGAGTTAATATCTTTTTATGTCAGCAACATCTGTGAAACGCTGGGATTTTTCCCCCCGAGTTCATTTATTAATGCCTTGGGTATCTGATGTAAGCATATAATAAGAATGAAGACATGAATACCTTTTGATTTATCATTTTCAAGTACTTCTCAGATGATGTTTCAGATTATACTTTCTGTGCTTTTTTATTATGATTTTCCGACCCTCCCACCCCCACCAAGTTTGAAAAATCATTTCAGAAGATGATGTACTACTACGCCATTAATATTTCTCTTCTTTCGCGAGTTGACTAATGAATCTTTAAACAGCCTGTGAAGAGTGCAACTGTTCTTTCTTTTAGCATGACGACGTTTGTTGTGAATAACTTAATTATTAATAACAAAAGACAAAAATATGCAGTTCATTTATCCATTACGAATGAAGAGTGTATTTCTTTTAAATTTTGGAACACCATTTTCTTATTCAAAAAACGAGTTTTAATAAAAAATTTAGTATTATCATTCAAAAAGATTGACTAAAGAAAGTTATCTTCTCATTTAACGATCACCCATTTATTCTTCAATCTCTTCCTTAGAGAGTTTCAAAGTTCTATTGTATAAGCAAGTTAAAATTTGATCTTAGATTTACACATAGAAATTTATAAATGATTTGAACTCCTGTGATTCAATGAATCTCCAATCTTTATTAAAGAAGATGTGAAAGAAAAGTATGTTTTGATCTCATGATTATCCACTGTTTATTTTAATTTTTAAAGTTCGAGAAAATTGATTATCCGAAGTTTTACTTATTAATTTATAGACTATCCCTCATTGACACAATTATATTTCATATTAAATTTTTTTTTCATTTGGTTATTCAATTCTATATACTAAAAATAAAAGTGAAAAGAATGACACGTTTGTTTTTTTTGTTTAGTATAATCTAATGTTAATTAACATTAATTTAGCATAGATTAATGTGTTACAAAATGACGAATTATCTTAAATTCCACAGATGTAGTTTATAACAAATGCATAATAGAGTCTTGCAGGATAGAGATTTCAGGAATAAGATTGAGCAATAAAACATAAAATAATTCTCCGGTTTTAGATATTATTGCTACATATTTCACGCATTTTATTCAGGATAATTTATTGCAATGGTGAATGAATTGAAAATTTCACATTCATTTATTTTTCCGTAACATAACTGTTTGAATGACAAATGAACTGATGATTTTTTTGAGATCATATAGAACGATAATTAAAGTTTTATTTAAATTTCAGTGCCTTATTAATATAATAGATGACGTCATCAAAAATAATATATAGTTTGTACTTATAAAA
This sequence comes from Argiope aurantia, assembly GCA_026543865.1. Lineage (NCBI taxonomy): Eukaryota > Metazoa > Arthropoda > Arachnida > Araneae > Araneidae > Argiope > Argiope aurantia. The sequence goes on along the minus strand of JAPMOR010075478.1, from coordinate 2,218,780 downwards.
TTGCAGCGGCTCATTACTTAAAATAATATATTATCCCTGCTGAAAGCATTTAGAAACTTCATGAGAAAACTGATGACATTAATAGATACAATGAGCAAGTCAAATAATTTATCAACAAAAAAAATTAAATTACCTAAGTTTTATGGAAGTTTATGTTATAAATATTGAAACAGAAAATCAGCAATGCAATATATTAATCAATTCATATATTAATGATATTGCAATATATCAATCTATTTCATTAAAAAGAAATGATTTCTTAAACCAAAATTCAATTAATTAATCCCACATAATGCTCATTATATTGAGTTACTTAATTCTAAAATTGAGATGCTATTAACCTATCTTGCTTATTTTGTGAATAAAAAGGATGCAATTAATTATTCAATGCAGAACATTAACTTTTATTAGAATTCATGCTTTTCTTACGTATGACACTCAAAATGATTAGTCGGGAATTATTATCAGAATATTGATTTTGTTCATATCTAAACGTTGTAAAATGTTTTATTACGATTTTAGTCATAGTACGGAGATCATCAGTTTTTAATCATATTAGTACAGTATAAAGTCATTAAGTTTTAATCACACTTCTACGCTACAAAGTCACTAAAATTTAGTCACTTAAGTACTATCTTTTCTCTATCGTTTCAGACAAAATCGTCTGGAAAATTAGCCTTTTATTTTTGAAATCTAATGTTACTTATTAAATCCACGCAAGTTCAAATTAATTTTCAGAAACCAATTTAGAATCTATCATAAATTTATTTTAATTATTAAAAAAACTCAATTTTAAAATTAAAATGAAAATCAATTTACAATTTTTGCATTTCCATTTTATTTCCCAGGGTTAAACGTATCAAAGGCGTTCCGAATGGTGAAAATTTGTCAAATGTTGAACTCGATGTTTGGAAAAATGTTTCATACCAGTCGATTCAATCATTAAATATATCTGAAATTATCAATTCTGAAAAAAAGAAATTTTTTTACAGGAACTATTCGATCTCGTGCCTCAAGAAGCTACCGTTTGGAGGGTAACAACCTGGAAGTTCCTTTCACTCTTGACCAAACGATCACATATTCCGAATGCAACACACATATGACCAGTACCAGGTTGAAAGTGGCCAGAAACTTCATTGTCTACGATCCCCAGGAACAAATAGTCAGATACGCCATGACCAATAAGATATCGCCTCTAACAGGTAGGTGCAACTTACAAACTCATTTTTCCTTTTCACTTATTCTGCGAGATATTCTGATTTCGAAAAATCACTTGCAAATACTTCTTGTGTACAGTCGACCACCCCGTAACTACTGAACGAGGCAGTTTGACAGGATTTGTTGTGGCCGACTGTTGGCTTAAACATAATTCTTCCATATTACTGACAAATTCATCGAACTGGCATCCTCTTCGAGGCGGTTGGCCTTAAGCCACAGATGGTCAATCTCTGACCTTCCTCCTCAACTCTCCGTACATTTATCATCCTGTCCATCATTATCAAGCAGAAGGTCAACACTTTGAGGAAACCTTCTCAGAATTATCTGTATTCCTCCAAATGTGCGCCCCACAAGAAAAACAAACACCATTAAACTTTAAATTTTGGAAAAGAAACTGTCAATTTTCAACATCATGTCTTTCAGTATTTTAAGATTAGCTTCAACTTAAGATTAGCTTAGTCATTAGCTTCAACTTTTAGATTCTTTCTTAGTTCAGAGACTTCTATACATTTGTTTAAATAAGGGTAAACAGTATTGATTCCTCCGAAGATGCATTTACCTTCCTGCATTCTTCCAAATCTTTGGAAATATCCTGGAAATATCCCCTGTCATGATATAATTTGGATTATCAGTGGATGGCATTTTCTTATTTTTATTTCTGGGTTAGGAGTAAAGTCATAAGTTACTCTTCCTTTTTCACTTGCAAGTACTCTTAGGAAATACATTGACTTCGCGAACGATTTGGACTTCTTATGAAAGATATTACTCTCCTCGAATTTTCACTAGTTGTATTAACTCATAAAATTTTTGTGGCTTTGATTAAATTTACAAACATTTGAAGTGCGCATAACTTGTTACGACGTAGATATTATCGGGATTAGTTCTCCTTCCTAACCCTAGATGGCAGCGATTTCCCGTTGTCTTGAAAGTTATGCAGAAAATATTTCTTGGCAGTCAAGAAAAGTAGAAAGTCACGTAGAATGTGAGCGATCAGTAGTTCGCGAGGAAAAGAAGAGCAAATTTATTTTAACGATCACGCGGAAGTCCTGCGAGTTTCTTGTGAAGTTAGTAGTTTATGAAGAAAATAATTTTTATTGTCTTTAAGAAATATTCGCAAAAGCGGTATAGAATTGCTTATCGAAAATTATATAAAAATAAGGTGTGGCTCGATTTGAATAAATGGATGACTAGTTAAGAAAACTGTTTGCTGATTTTTCTTGAGTAGAATTTTTTATTTTTTGGACACAGGAGCACAGGGTATGTGCTCACAAACAATTGCAGAAATACTTCGTAAGGGAAATGTCCCCTATATTCAACAAATACCAAGATAGTAATATAGTATTGCAAAGAGTTCAAAAGAATTCACATCTGATTCATTACTGAAGATTATTTACGAGTGTGAATAGTGAAGTTATACAGACATGACCCTTAATGATTTCTGAATGTAAAAGTTACAAACATTTCTGAAAGGTTTGAGGAATGTCCAAATTTTGAAGACAAAAATGGTTTTTTTTTTGATAAATTTATATCATTTTAAAATGAAAATATATGTAAGAGGATCAACAATAATCTTCTGTTTAAAAGTATACTGCAGATTTTAAGCATAGTTGTTTAAATAAAATATATTCAACTTCGTTACTGATGAATGAACATTTTTATGTCACTTTACTCTTAGGAAAAAAACTAAGCTTTGTGAAGAAATTTTACCAAAATAAACAGGTTCTACTATAACATCTTGATTTCGCGAATTATTTTGTGTTTTACCGACCACCATAAGGTATATAATTTTCTATCAAAAAGTGGGTGATACGGCTAACATAGTGATTAGTTTATTTATTTATATTAACGTCCCGTTTGAAGCAACACTAGGGCTATTTTGAGACGGACCTCGTAATTTTGAACCGTGGTCAGATGACGAGGACGACACCTGAGCTGGCAGCCCCCTCTCCACACCACACCACACCAGCGGGAGGACGTTTGGTCATGACGGATTTAACGTGCAACAGACGGTTACACGACGGTTCTTCGGTGGAATCGGTTCACGAACCTGAAGTCCTCCGGTTCCGAGACTAACATAGTGAACATTTAATAAAAGAATGCATTTCCTTCCATTAGGTTAATCTACAATAGACTGCTTCTCTCTTAAACATCAGTGAAAAGGATATCGCCGCTAATTTGGCAAAAGAATGTATAACAATTTCTCGCTATTCAGTTACTGATATTTCGAGTTTTACTTTATTAGCTAGAAAGTTAACGGCATACCTACATAGTTCCTTGGAACGTTTTTAGTATAGACGCAACCTTATTGCCCAGATGTATTCATACAACTCTCTGTCGTGTGCTCTTTCAAAAACGCTTGCTTTTGGCAGTAATGACAAGAATGTTCCTGTTTATTTTAAAGACCTGATGAGGCTTTCATAATGTATATATTCGAATGTTGCGGATTGTCTTATGGTGACTTTTTTATTTAACCTGCATTTATATATATTATTATTTGAGTAAACAAAGTGCTGAATTTTATTAATTTGGAAAGAGGCTCAGAGATCACTTATAGCATCAATACCGAATAAGTTCTAACATAAAACTGACGAAGACTGCAAGTTCTTCGAGAGTTTTTCAATCATGGAAAAAACATATATAATTTGAGTATTCTTCCAGTTGAACGAACTGGAATTGTATATTCACATTTTTATTGATCTCTTACAACAAGAGAGTGGTCACCAAGAATTATTCTTGTAATTTCCAACTGAATTCGAAAACGATGCACATTTTCTTTTTCCAGTAAATTTTTCTTTATCGTCTAGCATTGATGGCCAGATAATAGAATTTTAGTATTCGTAACAGCAGGTTGCAGATTTGAGGTTTGATTCTACCAAAAGATTCACTATAAATGGGGTTTCATGTATGTTAATCCTTAACTGGAGAGGTGAAAATTTAGGACTTAACTGTTGAGGTGAGGTCTTCGAGGCCTCATTTTCTTGACACTGAAATTAAACTTTCTAATGAAAATATTAGTATAAAAATCAGTCAATATATTCTACAATTATTTTTCTTGATATATAAATATGTTTTAGAAATTTTTCAAAATATATTATCATTGAAAAAAAAAAAGAAATTGCATTTGAACATACATATTCTTCTGAAATTATATGCTACAACAAATAATATTCTTAATAAAACCTATTACTCTTTACTTTTGAAATCATATTTATTTTTCCAGTATACAAAGGTATATATAAAACAATATAATGGATATAAAATAATAAAATTCAACAATTATATGAATAATAAAAATAAAAAAATTGACAGTGGTTAAAATTAACCCTATTTTTTCAGCATCCCTCTAGCATCATTTCTACGCAGAAACTTGTGAGCATCACAGCAAAGGTTTTGAGGGCATTCTAAACATACAGGTTAAGTACTAGAATAAAAATTAGCCTGTAAATTCTGTAGATATATTAATATATTTTAGAAATTTTTCAAAATCTATTATAATTTTAAAAAATTATATTTGAACATGCATATCATAATCTGTCGAATGCGAACTTTCCCCAGAAAAATCTTCTGTACAATTATCCTAATCACAAGTATCACTTCCTGCTTCATTTAAAAGTCTCTAAGGCGCTGCTTCATAACGAGAATTAGTAAGTCGGATGATACTTCTAGGACTAAGTTTTAGAGCTATCTTCTAAACCTTGTATAATACTGGAGCACTAAAAAGGCGGTGCGGTCTCACAGACTTCGGACAAAGAAATAACTGAAATATTTTTAAAAGTTTCCGCTGAAACCGGTTGAAAAAGTGCACGTGTAGTGAAGGTCAGGAAACAAGAAGCTACAAGGGCAATCCATTCGATTGAGCTAAAAATAGAAGGGTGGTAACCGAAAGTCCTACTTTGGCGGTCTGGCCGCACCTCTCCAGTTAAAAGTTAAATCCGTCGTGGTGAAATACAATACATCGTTTAAGTCAGGAAATGGAAATTCTGGTTTTAGATCATCATTTGACTACAATCTTAAAATCACGAGATCCTTTATGTAGATGTATAAAAAAGATATTAATCGAAATGCATTGCTTTCCACTAAAAAGAATATTTTTGCCTAGGTGATGATCCCTGCAAGGAAGGCAGACAATCTTGCGGCCCCAACAGCAACTGTGTAGTTGAGGGCGATGCTTTCCGCTGCGTTTGCAATCAAGGGTACCAACAAATTTATGACGAATCTGGAGATGGATCCACAACGTGCGTTGGTAAGTTTTTGAATAGTCATTCAGTAATTCCTTGCATAGCTATTTCCACTTAAACCAGAGTTTAAATTGCAGGTAACCATTTTTAGCAGAATCAAAAACTGAATGGAAGCGTACAATTTTTCATTTCATATTCTTCAATATTTTCAAGCGAAAAATATTTTGTTTAAAAATTCTTCCTTGCAATTTCTGGGAATCCAATTGTACTCAACATAGTAGCCGTGAGAATATCATGCCTATTTCTTGAATGTATTGCCTTGATCGATTGATTAAAATTGGAAGAGAATGGGATTTTTGGCAACAAAGGTCAATATCCGCTAATGACAAAAGAGTGCATTCAATAGATATTAAAATAAATTCAGAGATTGGAGAATTATCTCGAAGATGCTGCTTATTAGAAAGAGATTTTTGAATAAACGCTTTGAATGAAGATCAATATTAAGTTTTCAAAAAGATTTGACTTATGAGTTGCGTCTTTGGAACAAAACAAGATGATATGTTCAATGTTGTTTTTAAGATCACAAACTTGGCACTGAGGATAATTGTGTAAACCGAATCTATTGAACAGAGCTGGAGTAATAATCATCCGGGTTAAAAGAAGTGCAGTTATGATATCTTCTCTTCTATTTTTGAGCCATGGATTAAGGGAAAACATGGTGGGAACATCGCTCATAGATTCTTGATATTTGCTATTTTGGAAAATGTAATGAAGTTTCCTGTTAATGAGAAATTAAATCTTCTGAAGTAATCCATCCACTCCGGCAATGGGTGGGACTCCCTGACTATTTTTGCGAGTACGTCCGCCATTTCATTCCAGTGTATCTGCTAATGTCCTGGAGACCACACCAAGCATATCTTTTGATTTAATTTTCCCTGGGTTTGAATTTTGCCAGCTAATCTGTAAATGACTTTTGGAGATTTGATTGTAAGGCATTTTAATATATTGCCTTGAAATAAGAGTCCACGTTTGTATATAAATACTGTTTTGTAGGAATAATTGGAAATAGAATCAGAATCTGACTTAAAACTCCTTTACAGATACATAAAAAATTAATATCACATAGAATAAACAGAGACGTAATTTAAATATATGAAACAATAATCATGGTATATGTATCTATTCCATACATATAAATCTTCTTATTTCCTTTATAATCGATTGAACGACTCTCTGCCATGATTCATGCCCGCGAAATCGGACCATTATTTAATAAGCTGCTTACTTTTTCGCTATCCCTTATTTGTAATAACGAAGATAATATCTAATTAGATATTAGGTGTGTATCACAGACGGATTCACTCTGTGTTCACTCACAATATGACAGACGGATTCACTCACAATATGTTAAAACAAGAAAGTTAAACTAAACATAGGCGTTTTTACTCGCAACAAATTTTGCCCTGAATCAGAGCTCTTGTGGTCATTCAGGTGACACCGCAGTCATCATGTTAATTAGCCTGTCACAGAAGTAATGTAATACCTAACTCACGAGACCCAGAAGTATCTTATGCAATACATACTTCCTGGTACATTTCGTGAATATTGGCATATGAAATATTCTTGCTGTACTAAACAAAATATTCTTCTCTGGGTACAGATACTGAGATATGTTGAAATCATTATCGGCTAGAGACTAATATTAATAAGTTCAGAAAAGGTTTAGTACAGCTGGCTTCTACGATACAACTGAATATTCAAAGATCATAATCAATCAGGCCTGTTTAATCTTTACATTCTGTCTCATTATTCCTTTTTATCGCGATATCCATATATACTGGTCCTATTCTTGATATTTTGAACCCCCTTAAAATGATTTACTTTCCAAAAGGTTGGGCCAAACACGTAAACAAGGTCGTACTGACTTCGAGCCATTCATTCCACAGTTCGGCAAATCAGTCCTAAGTTCTACGCGCACGACTTAAGTAATGTAATATTGTGGACACAACTGGTTTAATTTTGTGGGATATTTGATAGATAATTACAATCTTATATAATAATTGTGTTAGATATACAAAAGAACTATTATCAATCTCTAAAATTGAACATAAATCAATAACATTTATTTGTAATTCCGCTCCGATCATCGTATCACGGGCTATGCCCGTGATATTTACGTTTGGCCCGATCATTGTATTACAAGCAATGCCCGTGATCGTTTGCCCCGATCATCGTACTACGGGCTATGCCCGTGATATTTAAGTTTGGCCCGATCATCGTATTACAGGCAATGCCAGTGATCGTTTGCTGCGATCATCGTACTACGGACTATGCTAAGGAATTAAATTAGAAATCGGAATGTTCGAAAGGTTTTTGAAATCGAATCACTGGTACACTGAGGGATGGTTATCAATCGTTTATACGATGATGTCAAAATCTCTAAAATATTTTACTTGTTTTATAACTATTAACGATTGCGTAAAGACTGCATTTCCTGCTATACTTATCAGAAGATAATATCTCATTTTCGCTGAAATGGAGAATTATTTCCCCGACATTTATATCATGTTGTCTGCCCATAATTGAATAACATTTTCGGTATTACAGTTTTTATCTAAAATTGATTGATTTTATTTCTTACCGATGATTCTAATTCGGTACTTCTACTTCAACAGATGTGAATGAGTGCGTTCTCGGTAGGGACAACTGCCATGTGTTTGCTGATTGTTTGAACTTACCTGGGTCGTTCATGTGCAGATGCCAGCCAGGATACTTCGGGGATGGAACAAACTGCGAACGTAAGTACATCAACTGTCCCCCCACTGCATAATTTTTCTATCTCCACAAAGGAAATTTGAACTTTAATACACTTTTAATTAATTTAGAAGAAAATTGATTTTTGAGATTTCGGGCTATGTATTTAATTTTCCTTTTTCTTAATGCATTAATATAAAGTTTTTTTTTATGAACATACTTTTATTAATAAACTTTTAATTATAGAAAAATAATTTTTGATGAAAAAAATAAACATGAAAATAAAATTGTGCAAGCATAAAGCGTAAAACATTATTATACAGACATTATAATATTTCTAAACTTCCATTAAAGCTTAAAATATATTACGAATGTTATTAAAATCACAATTTCAGTACAGTATTTCTTCAGTGCCTTTAAAGTTAGCGATTATTATTATTATTATTATTATTTTACTTTCTAATAAAATAATGTTTGATGAAAAGAAAATTTTCACAATTTCTTCCGTTCCCTAATAATAACGTAGTTTTAAAAAAACATCTAAAATCATATGTCCTCTGCTTTTACTATGCTTTTTTGGAAGTGACGATAAAAACTTTCAAGGCATCTTTTTCACTTTTTATAATTTTGAAGTTTCCTTGTTAAACCTCCATCTAATTTCGAATGGCCTTTTCAGGTAAACAGACTTGTGCTGATATCAACTGCGACCCCAACGCCGATTGCATCGAGGGTACATTGCAGAGGCCCCCTCAGTGCCGCTGTCGAATTGGATACCTTGGTAACGGACAGACCTGTGAGTCTGCAGAGGGTGATGACTGCAGGAGTGTCAACTACTGCGACAGGAGAGCTGACTGTGTATACGACGAAGAGACACACAGACACACTTGCAAGTGCCGTCGAGGATTTACAGGTACACTTTACGAGTATTTCACAATTTTTTTGGAATATTATTAGGCTTCATATTCTTATTTCTCAATGAAAAGGCCGGGATAGCATGGTTGGTAGAGCATTGTATTTTCATCCCTTGTATTGTGAGTTCGAACCCCGCCGGCCGAAGACTCTCCGTGTACATGGAGATCTGTCGTAGCCACAAAGTCCTCCAAGTCGAGACAATACCACTGGGGTACTGGATCAGAGATGATCTTTCTCTGATTCAGGTCTTAATTACCATTTATGAATGAAATATATGAATGAAGTCCGCCCCTTAAAAAGGGCTGTGACGTATGAGTAGCTAAGACATATTCTTTTCCCTGGGTGGCGCTACTGAAACAAGAGACGCTAAAACTAGGCTTAAAATCACTGATTTCCTCAATGGGCTTGTCTATGACAAGTGTCATAAGCAACAACATTTCTCAATAAAGATCTTCCATTAACGAAGGACATTTTAGTTCTTGAAATAAAACAAAATAAAATTCCCCATAGTGTTTCTTTGGACACTATGGGGAATTACTATTTAGTAATTTAATGGGGAATTACTATCTCTTTATGCCTATTGAATTCTCCCTGCTATTTAACTATGTGTAACTTATCATTAAAAAGATCTTATTATGCATTAACATTTTTTTATGCGTTTGAAGAGTTGTATTAAGAGTATAAGTCGACCAATATTGTCTATTATCTTTCCTTTTTTGTGTGCCATTAGCAGAGAATGAAGCAATTACTATTTAGCTCTTACAGTTTCTATTTATTCTGAAGACAGACTTCTCAATTCTGAGCTTAGGGTACTGTAAGATGTCAGAGGAAATGTTCAAAAGAATTACTATAGACCTGCTTTTTGATTTCTCATTTTGATAATATCTCATAACCCGAAAATTGAAATCATTCTTGGCGACATATATTGAATATGTCACTGTTTTATCAAAACTAGAAGCGCATAAAACCTTCCATTTTAAATTATTATTTATTACTTTAAAAAATAAAAAATTTCAGAATAATTAATTTCGTTAATTATATCTAGATCAGTTAATTAAAATTATTCACTCATTATTCATTTATAATTAGATCATGTTGCCATTTAGACCTTATCAAATTCTCCCCAACTTTAATTAAAAACAGACTGATCAGATTACTCCAAGTAGGAAGGCCCAAGCAGAGTAAAAATGAGTCGGTCGAACAGTCCCTCATTGATGAAGACGACATACAAAGCTTGATTGAAGTTTCTGAGAAAATGAGGGTATCCCAGTCCTTTCTAAATTTATTGTTCCCTTGGGGGAGGGAAGCTTTTACATCACGAAACACAGTATTTATAATGATTGTAAAGTTATAAAGAACGCTTATTTTTTCCTCGAATAATTAGCAGAATGAAGATTTTTTAAGTAAAGAGAAAAGACATCGTCATACAAGCTATCATACACTCTCACAACATGTGAATAATTTGCTTATTTTATTATAGTTTGCATATTTTTTCCTCTATTTTTGCATTTTTTTTTTTCAATTCTCTTTCCGCAGGTAGAGCCCATATTAGTAACAGGCTAAATATTATCTTTACAACTGGCCATGGTCTTTTCCTTCGTACTTCACGCGATTTAATATTAAAAGATCAGATCAATGTGGCTGCGGTGAAATAAGCGATCCTCTTCATTATGTCACTAGCTGCCCTCTCTTTCACGTCACGCATTTTATGTCACTAGCTCACCACATGTTTCCATCTTAAAAAACCCACCCACGACCTTGAACGAATCTGGTGGATCAGCGTTATGGGAAACAAGACGTTCGAAGTCAAAATTGGAAATCTTTTGCGGTTCCTGCAGGACAACGAAGAAATGAACCCCCAAACCCAGGCCCTGAATAAATTTTCGTCTCGTACCTCAATCAAGTCCTTCTCCGAGAAATATTAACTTCAGCAGAATTCCTCAACTCATAGTTCCGAACTTTCCCTTCATCCTCATTGTATTGTATATAGTTATTATTATTATTATTATTATTTTTTTTTTTTTGCGTACCGTATGTAAACTTTAGTTTCTTTTCTCCTTAATAAATTTATCCACGTTTATTCTTTTACCGACAGGGAATGCTAGAGATTCCAAGTTTGGGGATTTTCTGTGGCGAAGAAAGAAAGTACCCATATTACGATATCTCCACCATATTATTCGATATTTTAAACGCCGCACGATTGTGAAGATATAATATTCTTATATAATCTTAATCTTATTATATGCTCAAAGGAACCATTATGATGAAATTCCATCGTTGTTCTAATTACGTTAGTGGATCAATATTAATTATAAAAGTTAAAACACGACAATCCAGAGATAATTCCTTTCTCTTTGTATATATAAATATAATCAAATGAATGGGGAACGTTATGTTGGACTATATAAAATATTGTTCATATGAATTTCATATCATCATTTAGTATATAGAGATGGAGAAAAAAAGAAGGTATCTTTCAAGAATTTATTCAACTTAACCCTTTCTAGGGCCGTGGGAAGAATGCTTCCCACCAAATTTATCAATCTTTTTATGAAATTATGTAGGTTGGCATAAATTCTGACAAATATTTTTAGTAAGTCAGAAACTTAGAGGCTTTAGTTCTTTATCTCAGACAAAATGATGTGTATTGACTTGTTACTTAATTATTAATTAATTAATCAAATTAAATTTATCTAATAAGCTAAATCAATCCCTTTTCTTATTCTAATTTCAAGCTTAAAATATTTTAACATAATATGACTAGAAAAAAAATGCCCTTTAAAGGGTTAAAGTAAAACTGTCTAAATTGCATCAGTTTTATAACGTCTTAAAACTATTAATATAAATTCGCAGATTATAAAATAACAACTCATTGTAAGCATCATCCACAGATGGCGCCACAGTCTGAAAAAAAGTAATATTTTGACTGATTCTATTATTTTGTATCATGTTGTTTTCAAATTGATTTAGTTAAACATTTGGAATTCGAATTAAAGTGATCTTTAAATAAATAATACGTCATTTATACTATAAACATTTATGAATAGAGTGAAGATGACACTTTGGATACATACTATTTATCTGATTTTTTGTTTGTTTTGTTATTTTTGCATTTGGAGCACATTTAATTTTTGGGGCATATAAAAGTTATAGATTTTATCCAAGAATTCGTTTATTTCATATTATCTATGATACATATTTCTATACGATATTAAGATCATTTAAGGCAATTAAAAAAATTTAAATATATAAATCCAAATAAATGCATGAATGTCTGATGTCAAATTACCCCAAGAGCTAATTTAATTTCTTACTCTTTATAACAGAGGTGGGCAGACTTTTTCAGGGTACGAATTACTTCTAATTTTTTCAAGGAGTTGTCAGGTGTCAAGACCCAGTGGCATAGGTCTACAATATTTATTATAAATTAATAATAAATACGGAATATATACTTACCTACATGACAACAAATATAATAATAATTGCTACAAATGTAATAATATCCAATGATGCATTTAATATCAAAAACATCACAATACAAATCATTTTCATCTGAAGCAGTTATCTTCATTACATTACATACTTCGGCTACATAATCTCGGTATATAATTACTAACTACTAATCTTGCATTGGATTCTAAGTGGTCGTGTTTGAGACAGAAACGATATGTTATCTTAATTGCACTCATCATTGAAAATGCAGATTCACACAGGTAGGTAGAGCCAAAGAACAGTTTTAAATGATTTACAACTTTTTTAAAATTAGGTTCTTCCATTAGATTCCAAAAGTTATTCTTAGGTTCTGAATAAAATGCTTTTAAAATTATGTGCTTTTGAAGGAGAGAAACTTCGCTTTCGTCAGATAAAGAGAATACAATGTTCCATAAATATTTTTCTTTTTGTATGCTCGTCTTAGTAAAGGCGATCACCCCAAAATGTCTTAGTGGTCCACCGGTCAATCGCAATCGACTTAATATCCACCCCTGCTATATAATATGACTTTCTGAGCCTGACAGATTTTTGCTAAGGTGAAGAGGTTACAGGGTTTATGGTGATCATCAGGAACTGAGCTATTGCTCGAGAAGGAGGGGAAGGATTTTTCTAGATGAGTCCCCTCAAGTTATTTAATTAGTAACACATACTTGTACTATTATCTACTTGAAGAATAAGCATCTGATTATTTTTCAGGCGACGGCGTAGTATGCGTTGAGGACAGTTGTGATGTGGCCGACAACTGTAGCCCTGACGGTAGCTGCCTGTACGACGCCGAAGGAGAAGCCTACTACTGTGCATGCAGGCCGGGATTCTCCGGTGATGGCTTCGTATGCCTGCCAGAAGAAGCCTTCCAAAGCTGTGACGTTGTTAACAACTGCCATCCACAGGCACAATGCATCTACGACGCTCAGATACAGAGGTGAATAGCTGATAGGGTTTATAATCATCATGTATATTATAACTTGAGACATTGTTCTGGGATATAAGTGGATTTAATATCTAATATATGTGCCCAGCAGCAAACACCCATAGATTCCTTCCTTTCTAAAGAATAAGTAAATAGGAGCAACTGCTCATTTCAAAGTCATATCATTAAAAATCTAATTTTTCGATTTAACACATTGCGTATCGCAAAGATATCTCTAAGGCATATGCCAGTGATCGTATGTTAATAGACTATTTGCCCATTATTTAAATCATCAAAACTATAGATCATAATGCACTTTAAGAAACGAAATTAAAATGTGGAAACGAGAAAACTCGTGAGTGGTCTTTAACAGATGGTGTACGAAACACAAAAAAACTCGTGAGCGGTATGCAATTACCTTAGACCAAGATTTACTGAGTTGTTAAGTCTTTTCTTTTTTAGCTTGCAAAATATTGAATATATACTGAAATTTAATTAGTAAGGCTTATTCAAAGTGCACTTCATAAGCGTGAATTGAATTTATTGAAAGCAACTCAGCTAAAAGCCGATGCTCTTAGAAGCGAGAGCTAATCTTGAGAAAAGCTTAAAAACAGAATAGTAGCACACACTTTTACAACACCAAATGTGACAAGAGCTCGAAAACTTTATAATGTTTAGAAGTCACTTAAACATGCCATGCACTGAATATACATGGCATTCAGATATTATAGGCATCTATCTACTAGGCATTTGTGGACTAATAGAGTATGCGACAAAATATACAATACTGAAATGAAAAGATGAACAAAATTACATAGTACTAAAATGAAAATATGAACAAAATTACATAGCATTGAAATAAAAAGATAAACAAAATTACATTATTGTCACCTGTGAGTTTATTCTTCCCTCAGAAGAAATTAATATACATACCACTATTATGCATACTACGTGTTGATTTACTACGGCGTGCATAATATAAGTATTGCTGTAGACTGTTTTCATATTGTCTCGCAGATTCTCAAACATATCCTGAAACAAAGGTTCTGCATACTCCTGCAGAAAGAGATGATTTTCTTAGGTAATGCAACCACAGTTCTTGGTGGAGCTTCACAATTGAACATACTCTTTTAACATTCCTCTTCCATTGATACAGTACACTACCAGAATGGCGAAATTTCGTAACAATAGACAGCATAACTGTGTTACTTGATGACCTCTTATTAAACTTCTCTTGAGATTGTTCTGCCACCTTTTTAAAACTCGGTCCATCTTCACGATCGCTTCCGTATGAGCAGAAATAATGCTCAAGTATAATACTTTTTCCTTCGTCGGGAGACCCATTTCCAACAACAACTTTCTTTTCACTACTGCGAACACGTGTAGCTGAAGCTATATTCGTCGACAAACGCAACCACGTGCTCGAGATGCGCAAGTTTCAGTACTGTATATTTTTGCGAATATTGTACTTATTTCATCCAGTCTGCTTCAAATATTGTTCATTGTTTTCCTGTGGAATACAGAGAAGTCAAAGCAACTGCTTCAGTTTCACTGTCTGGAAATGCATATCAATCATTAACATTCAAGATTCTGAAAATGACAAAACCTTAGCAAATGTACATAATACTATTTTACTATTTAAATATTTATTGCACTGAGTATTTAAAAATCAAACTGATTCTCGAATACAATTAAATATTTACTTTTCAAGCATGTTAGTAATTTTTTTACTGCAAAATTTAGTAAACCATTTAAAATTTTTATGAATAAAAGATAGTCAATAATCCTCCTAACTGATAATATTCTACGTTTCTTATAAATTTAATTATATATTTTGCTGTATTTATTTAGATACCACTGTCAATGTAACCCCGGTTATAGAGGAGACGGCAAAACGTGCAACAGAGTTATAGAAGAACTGACATGCGACCAAGCAAACATATGCTCGCCATATGCCTTATGTGTCCGCGATGACGTAACGGGAAGACATTTTTGCCAGTGTAATGAGGTAAGTTGCAGTCTTGATTTAACAGGTAAGCATCGCTTCAATTTTTTTAACTTTCATTCATTAATACAATTTGATTTTATATTAGTTAAAATGTTATATAGAATTATATTTTATGACAACTGAGTAAAAAAAAATAAAAGTTACATCCCATTAATACAGAAAATAACAGAAAATCTCTAGTTACTTTCCAAGGATTGAAAATAAGATATTTTCATCCTTGTTGACACTCGCAGCGCCAGCCCTTCCTGGTGTGGCGAAAGAGGAAACCTCTCAGTTCAGACTGGGTTCTCGTGCAAGCTGGATCAAGAGACAGATGCTCTTCTACTAAGCAGACGAAATTCTCATTGTTCACATCTACCTACTATTAAGCGAGAATGTGATCTAACGTTGCAATTTTGTGATGCTTTTTGATAATTTAACTAGCATTAATCAAATCGTAATTTGATTAACGCTTTGAGTTTCACAATAAACTGTTTTAAAAAACTACAGTTCACTACTCTTTTATTGAGCAACAGACAAGGCATTATAAATTTAAAATTCTTTTCAGAACTGGACGCTCAGTAACTTCTAACAATTTATCTGAATAATGAAAAGGACAAGATAAATTAATATTTAATTATTGATATTTACTCTTCTTCTTACGTAATAATTTAATCAAGATTATAAAAAGTTAAGTGAAGAAGAAACGATTAACCAACTGCTACATTCTTCTGACATGATAAAACGGCAATTTTTTATTTTCTCCATCAATAAATGTCGTTTTACCTTGAGCACTAATTATATCTATCGTAATTTTAACAATCTCAATTATAAAATGTTGGTTCCTTGTTATACCACTTTGTTCTGAAGCTCAGTAAATGGAATATGAATTTCCCGTTCAAGTTGAGAGGGTACTTTTTGACTAGTGAAATATTTCTTTTTATCGAGTGAGAGAACTCAGAAAATGAAAAAAAAGAATTAATAAATGTTATAGGAAAAAGACCCCGCTTTTTAAAAGCTGAGAAGCTTTATTGTGATTTAAGATAACAAGATAATGCTAAAATCTCGCGATTTTTCTTATCAATCACTGAACATTGCCAAATTTGATTCCAAATGGTTTTGGAACTTCACTTCCACTTAAGCATTACTTCAGTGCAGTTAATAAATGTCATTGGGATAACATGTGTCCAATAAAATGAGCAGTAATCACAATTCAATCTTAGAAAGTTATGCGTCGATAAATACTTATTAGAATAGTGAAAAAATGTATTAAGCTTATATTAATGCAATAATGACTTATAAGGAAAGTAAAACATTTATCCATAAAAAAACTATTAAAATCAAATGAATATAATTAAAAATTGAATTCCAACATCCAAGTTAGCATAAAATATTGTATATGTCCACGATGCTGAGTGATAGTCTAAATGCCAGGTAATATTGCGAAGAAAATGCAACAATGTAGTATGCTAATAGAGATATATTCAAATAATATCACGTATTATTACCTAAAATGTCTACATATTAACTTTCATTTCAATCCAGTCCATGAAACTTTTTGATAAAAAAAAAGTGCATATATTTTTTTTTTTAAATAATCCAGGGTTTCGACGGGGATGGCTTAACTTGCACACCCCTCGATGAATGCAACAGTCCTGACGATTGTGACAACAACGCTGAATGTCTGTACGACGGCGATGGGCAACGATTTCACTGCCAGTGCCTGCCAGGATTCAGGGGCAGAGGCACCAAGGGAAGGTGCAGTCTCGATCCAGACGTCTCCTGTAATGTTCGCAACAACTGCCACGAAAGTGCCACTTGCACGTACGACGCAGTGGACTTGACTTATAGGTGCCAGTGCAAACCAGGTTTCAACGGAGATGGATACAGATGCGAGAAGGCCGAAGTTCCTTGTAATATCATTAATAGCTGTCATGTGAAGGCAGAGTGCCAATACGATCCACCATCTCGAGGATACAAGTAAGGCAATTTAATACTGGAAGTATGCTTGATAAGTGAATTAAATGGTCGAAAATATTACAAAAAAGGCGATATTTCTCAATGAACCAACTGCATAGTAATTGTAACACTGGTGTCATTGGAATGGAAGGAAAAAGGGAGGGGAGTAAATATTTTCAAATTTATTTAATAATACATCATTTTTATCTCCGGTTGAATAAATAAAATGTTTCGATCGCATGAATTCTAATTTAACAATGTTAGTTGATTCTAAAAATGTTGTTGATTGATTAAACTATCTTCTTAAATCTTTTACCTATCATTCAACGCAATTCGCCATAAAAAAAATGCTTGTCGTTCAATAAGAAAATTGCATTCATATTGATCTTGTTTACCTTTTGATATATACAGCATATGTTCATAGATATATCACATATTTAACATAATTTTTCTATTGAAACCGTACGATACCATACAGCAGTTGCAGCCGATTCTGTCGAAGTCAAACTTCCAAATCATAAAAATTCAAAAATTCAAAAAAAAAAAAAATGCTGACATTGAAAGCCATTTTTGCGAAGTGAGTCCAATCAAAATTTTTTTTAAAAGTGTGTGTGTTTGTCTGTATTTTTAACACGTTCATCGCAAGAGACGAGATAACTCGTTTTCCAGGAATATTCACTATGCGCGAGGGATCAGATAACTCGTCCTCTACTCAAGGTTTTTCTACATTCTTGCAGCGCATCTTAAATATATATATTAGCGCAGTAGGTGGGACAAATGTGCGCAATTGCCGCGATGAAAGTATTAAATAAGTTCGTTTCAAATACAGAATTTCATTACACTAAATATTTATTTCCAGTACTTAAAACTAGATTCTGTTCAAATATATCAAATATTTTCATATAATATTAGGATCATCTTCAGTTCAAAAAGATTCGTAGAAAAACTATGAGCGTAAAAATTTTTTGTGTATTCATATATCCCAGAAATGCACTTGGAAAGTTGTTAGTAGATTTTTAAAAAAAACTGTAGCGCAGCTGAAAAATACAAATTAGTGATTCTGCTGAAGAGGGAAGGCTGATATTAATTATTCTCTGAACGCGCTTTCGGATTTACCTGATTAGGCATAACGCGCTTCAATATTACATATTAACAGAACACCGTCTCATACGTCCGTATCCGTAATCATTCTGATCACTGAAATGTTTGATGGGCATGTTATGGAAATTTTATTAAATACCAGATATTTACAGTAAAAAAAAACAGAAATACCTATGTACAGAATTTACAAATATATAAGAAATAATAATAAAATGAAACAGTTTACAAAGATTTTTCAACTCTGAAAAAGTTTAAAAAAAAAAAATTATTTGGAATAATAATAAGCAGTGAGATAAAATGTATGAAAAACACACACACATGAATTTAGTGTTTACTTTTATCATGACATACTAGATGAGGATGCAGTAATAAAAATCTAATGGAAAGTCATTTGGCTAATGGTAACAAAGAAATACTCTGATTGATATTTATGAATGCAAATGTATGTGAAGGAACTATGGTGCCCCCCCCCCCCCCCCCCCTTTGTGAGTATGACGATGTTGAAAGCTAGGAAGGCAAGAAAAGATATCTATTTTCACTGATAAATTTAATTATCCTATGAATTTTTTTTTCCCCTGAAGAGGAAGTTGCTGACGACTCTTTTCGGTAATCCTTGTTCATGGCTTGATGGTCTTTTTCACATGCCAAGAGATTGTAAGGATGTGACATATTAACAGATTTTAAACTATCATTCCAAGCTAACTGATAGTAATTTATTGTTATTGGAGATCGAGCAGTGACGTCTTTATGTATACTTGTGAAAGATTTTCTCCTATCACCCCCTTTCCAACTCTGTATTCTATATACCCCAAGATTGTATAGCTAATATACTGCTAAATTATTATTTTTGTTCGTTTCATCATCTCTACGTGACGTTGAGGCTTGTTTTTATTTTTGCGAGTTTCACTGACTAAACGTGCCACAACATATTAAATTACAATTTTTTTTGTTTTTGTTCCTTTTCACAATTTTCTATCGCCGGATCATTTGAATATTCTGCATGGTAAACTATTTCAAATTTTAATATAAGGAATCGCTAGATGGTTGTAATGAACTATCGATCACATATGCAATCATTAACACTGGTGGTAATAGGCCGGGGTGATATAACGAGTACCTAAAATATGCCGCTTCACCAAGAACGATTATAAATCTTGTATTTGACTTGAAATGATTTTTCATAGGTGGTGTGAACTTTTTTGCTGTCTTCTTCTTAAATTTCAAAAACAATTATGAAACACTATGTATATAATACATTTTTAAGAAATGCAAATGATACATCTATCTCACGGTATTTATATATTCTAACAGGTGCCGTTGTTTACCTGGATATGATGGGGATGGTCACACATGTAGGTCTCAGAGATCTTGCCGAGAGGACCGCTACTTGTGCGACCGTAATGCGGAATGTGTACCTCACGAAGCCACTGGAGATTACGTTTGTCGCTGCAACCAAGGATTTATAGGGGATGGTAGCACATGCACTCGTAAGTACAAGGAAAAATTAAATTATTTTCATTTGTTCATTTCATTTTCAGGCATTCAAAACAGTAAATTTTTCTTTGAAGAAATGACCCCAGTTTAGTGGGATAGCAGGTTCTACAGATGTAGCTGATGTAGGTCTTAAGAGGAAACATGGAAACAAAACTTTATTACGTTTACTACATCTTTCAAATATACATATGATAAAGAGTGGAAGAATAAAACCATACTCTGGCACCATTTATATTTACTTAATCACTGATGCTGATAGAGGACGAAAAAGAAATCACACATATTACTTACTTTCTGCGCCACTTTCCCTGCTAGGGTCCGGAAAAGGTGCGCCAAAGTACAATTATATCATACAGATATTATTTGATATGTTAATGTTAATTCATGCCTCATCAAATTTGACTTTTGTAATTCAAAAAAATAAAAAATAAATAAGAAACGAAACGTTAGACTTTGATACTCCCACCGGGAGGCACTTTAGACATGGTGATGAAAATCTTGCAGTATGGTTGTTTATTCCCGACATCCACGTAGGTACAAAAATGGTGCGGGTCTGGCAACCCCCTTCCACCCGATGACGGGACGTGTCTCCTATGTGATGGGTTGTACTGTAGCTGGTAATTCACCTTAGGATCCAACTTTAGTTCCCGCCAATGCTGTTGCGGCGGTTCGGTCATTCAGATTCAGGACGGGCCAGAATAGTCAATTTGTGATTAGACTTGGATAATGAAATTCAACAGGTCGTTTGGTACGGATGCAGGTAAATCTTCGAACATACTTCGAAGGTAATTTAATGAAAAATCCCAAAAGATTGTTTAAGGCAAGTTGAAATAACAAAAGAATGTTAGCTGAAGATAGATACAGGTACAGAGAAAAGCATAAGCAATCGTTGCAGTTTAAGAAATAAATTTAGACTTTTCGGTTACAAATATATATAATATATTTTTTTAAAATTTTGATTCCATTAAGGTCATTTTGTTCTTTTCACCAGGAATTTGGAATGAATTTAAGGAGAAATTTTAAAAATAAGAAAATACCGTAACAGAAATAAATAGTGGGTATGCAATGCAAAATTATTGTAACCTTCAGAACAAGTTTTAACATTCAGATAAATTCAATTTTAAAACTAATCTCATAAATTTAAAATATACCTAAAAAGCTAATAATACCCCCCCCCCAAAAAAAAAATTAATGAATTTTTAAAAATTAAAACCGAGATTTTTAAAATTAAAGTCAAAGAAGGCATTGACTGATTTATAATAATAATTTATGTAACTTGGTTAAATAATTTTGTTTTACTTCAATTCCAGATATTTTTTCAGACAAACCAAATATTGATCGATTTGCAGAACGGATCTATCCTATACGGACCGGAATTTTCAAGTTATTTTCAACTTAAATCTGAGAGCCTGACCAAAAAAAATTAGGTTTGCATACCCAAATATGAAATATATTT
Organism: Argiope aurantia; assembly: GCA_026543865.1. Lineage (NCBI taxonomy): Eukaryota > Metazoa > Arthropoda > Arachnida > Araneae > Araneidae > Argiope > Argiope aurantia. Next base: position 2,197,319 of record JAPMOR010075478.1, on the reverse strand, counting down.
TCTGTTTCAATAGTCATCTGAAAATATTAAAAATAAATAAGAGTAGAATATGTAAGCTATTATAAATCTGAAGAATTTGCAGCTTTTTATCCAATTTAAAACAATGCGATAATTTAATAAAAAATGTTCCGGCACAAATTCGACCCAAATTTACAATCGGTCGAGGTCAATCTTTCGGCCTCACTCAAATTTCTGAGCGAAAATCTGGATTCTGTTAACCCTTTTGTGGGCATTGGGAAGATTACTTCCCACCTACATTATCTTACAGCTAACATTCCATATAGCATTAGCTTGTTAGCTAATAGATGGATATTTCTCAAAGAAAAAAAGAAAGGACGTCTTGTTAACTTTCAGGCAAAGAATTCTGCATTTCCGGATGATGTCTGTTTAGCCAGTGTGGAAAATCATATCACAAAGATGGTTTCCAAATACAGACTATGTAGAAAATGTAGCACAAAGGGACGAGAAAAGAAGACCCATTTATACATGTGTACATAATGTGATATACTCTTGTGTATTGTAATATGGTTCTCATCTTTTCATGGCAAATAATCAACATTAAATTTCATTTTCTTCGTGATTGTAAATGATTACAGAGGAAATATACTTCTCACCCTGAAATTTAAATGTAAAAATAAAATTTGACAAAATAAAATATATTTCCTTAAATGCTAATAAAAACATAAAAAACTGGGAAAAATTCAAAAGAGAAATAAATGGCACATGAAAGGGTTAAGTTATGATGCCAATACCCACATCCATCCACTTTATTTTTAGCAATCATGTTTCGAAAAAAAAAAAAGAAAGAAAGAAATGAATTTTTCTAAGTGATTTCTTTTTCAGAAATTATCTACCCAGTGGATAATTATAACACTTATTCTATAATGATTTCACATTTGCAGCTGCGCCACAACACAGCGGAGGGTATCTAGTATTTGCTCATGGAATGTCCCTCCTTCGAGTGCCGACACTTCCCACCAAAAGCAATCCGGGACAATTGCTGCTAATGGAACCCAATCAGACACCAGTGGGCTTGACGACCGACTGTCAGATGGGACATCTCTATTGGGCTGATGCATCTCTGAAAGTCATAAGAAGGGCAAATTACAACGGATCAGACATCACTATGACAATCTCGAATGGTACTTAGTAAACTTATTTGTCATGTTATTCTACAAGAAATTCAAGAACTCAAGTTAAGATCAAACTACACCAGCAGGATTATGATTCCTAAGACATTCTTATAAATTAATGTAATATAGAGATCACTTCGTACTTTATTGTACAGTGAAAAAAAAAATTGAGTATAGATTTTACATCCACTCTTCCCGTTGATACATATCTATAACGTGAGTGACAAGACCACATATCGAATTTCGTTATCTTTGTCTTTATAATTGCAAATATGTGAATGTGACAATTCAAAAACATATAGACCGACAGATGACCATCTTTTTTTTATCCGAAATTTAATTCATATCAACAATTTTACCGATAAATCTATATAATTAATTTCACCCATCTGACTTTGGAGTTAACTTCTTATACAAGAATCTAATCCAAACTAGATAAAAACCTGGGAAGTTAGAGAAAAGGTCACATAATAAATTCATGTTTTTCTCTGCGTTCTGAGCCACCATGTTCGTAAAGAAATATATTTAAAAAATATATTTTTTTAAAGAAGGCTGAAATGTGGGGTTTTATTCGTGATGGTAATTATCATACTTTTTCTTTATATACAAGAAAGCAACAAGTACTCGCAGCGAATGTGAACTAAATCAAAATATATATTTACAGAAAATTATATATGGAGTAAAAAAAACTTAAATAAATGCTTTTAAATTCTCTTTTATTCTAGAGAAACATTTTAATATTAATCCTCAGCGTTTACGATATCAGCCATCTGAATCAAGTCTTTAATAAATAACAGAATTAGAAGACTAAATTAAACTGTAAAAATTACCACAATTTATAATGAATAAAATCACGTAATCTATTTTATTGGTCACTCTAGATATGCTGTCACCAGAAGGTGTTGCTGTGGATTGGTTGGCAAGGAACATTTACTGGACTGATTCTGGAAAAGATACGATTGAAGTTGCCAGCCTAACGACGAAGTACAGAAAAGTACTCATCTCGGAGGGTTTGAGCAATCCTAGAGGTATCGCAGTCCATCCTGGACTTGGGTAAGAACTGTCAATGCTTTATTTATTCTTCTATTTATTCAGCGTAGGATTTCGCTTTAATGAAACATTAAGCGCTAAAAAAAAATACTTTTCTTTGTTGTAAGAGCAGCAGGCATTAGAATGGAAAACAAAAGGCAGAGAGGAAAGGAAAGCAGAAGTGTTTTCCTTTTGACTTTCTTGCAATAATTGCAATTATTTGTATAATATGGATTTGGTTTAATTACGTACTACTATGGAGAAAATGGAATATATATTTTGCACCTCTTCACTTTCACCAATTAATTATTACCGCAAAAATACACAAAATTCTTTGTCATATTTAGTCTAAAATTTTGCACACACTTGCAAGTGCAGTGACAAAAAAAAAAAAAAAAAAAAAAAAAAAAAAAAGACAAATTTGACTAATCTAGAAGGTGTTGCTTTTGAGTTATATTCATACCCACACCACCAGAATTTCCAAAAGGATTTTGTCCATACTTCCACAGGAATCTACAACTGATGTTAAAACAACATATTAAATTTCAGCTTCTAACATATTGCTAATTGCAACTTTATGCATAGAAGAAATAATTTCACTCTTTTTCAAAATCAAGGAAAATTTAAAACATGAGAAATTTCAATATTTCGAGATCTAATTAATACGGTGATCACAATACTTTCTCTAAGTGTATGTTGATGAGAAAGGAAAAATTGGACAGGAAAAAGATGAAATCATTTTTTGTTGCTGTTATTATTGCAGAAAGATGTACTGGACAGATTGGGATAGGAATGCTCCCAAAATAGAGATGGCCAACATGGACGGCTCTGGAAGGACGGAACTCGTGAAGGAAAATCTCGGTCTTCCGAACATGCTTGTCATCGATTACGACAGGAGCAATCTCTGTTGGACCGATTCGGGTAAACCTCAGTTAGATTATTGTCTTCATTTGATTCCTTTGCAAAAGAAATGTATAGTGTGATAATTAAAAGAAGTGGAGTCTTAGTATTAATCTCAACTGAGAGGATCTACCATTTTCACTGTAGATTATCTTTGATTAATAATAATACATAATTACTTGCTTAGGTCTCAGAAGAATAGAATGCATTGCCTTGAATGGACAAAGCAGGAGAGTAGTATACACACCAGCCCCTTATCCCTTTGGAATAGCTATTCACGAGGGATTTATTTATTGGACAGATTGGGAAATGTAAGTTTATCTCAAAATTTCTTCCACATTCACTGATAAAGGTACTAGTATATTACTAACGAACAATCATTATGAAACAAACTAACAGCATGCGATTCATTTCCGAGATGTAGTTAAAACGAATTTGCATTTGGGTGTTTTTTTTTTTTTGACCGATTAAAACTAAAATTTGAATAGAATTATAATTGTAATTACAAAATTATTGATAGAATTTCGCGCATTTGTTTAAGCCTTTGCATTCTAGAATTATGGCGTTTACATGCTTGCGAAAATAAAGCCGATAGACAATCAACCTCTAGACTAATTTGATTGAAAATTTGCAATGGATCTACATCTTTTCAGATGCTAAAGTCAAATTTGATCCATCTAAGCTATTTTAGTTTTATAGTTACTGTCAGCTGACAGACAGACTTCAGCTGAATGTATATGGGGCAAAGTGTATATACAAAATTTCATCAATCTGACTCAAAGTATTCAGACAGACAAACTTCCCAAAATGTGTTTTTTCTTATTCAAGGATGTCTAAAAAGTGAAGATGTGTCGAAATCTCGAGTTCGAATTGTTTGATGATTTCATTCGTTTCTCTTTTTATAATTCATATACGAGAAAATATTTCACAGTTTCATCTATTTATTGCTTCGATCTATTATAACTTTGTGTATAAGTAGGGTAATAGAGACCGACTGAAATATTGCATCTAATTTAAGCTTTTGGTAAATAAAATGGTCCCAAGTTGCTAAATTTCAAGGGCTGGGTAGTGATTGAAGTTCATCATCGCGATATATCGACTTATCAGGACTTCTCCAAAGAAAGAGGAATTTTCATCTGTGTGATAAAAGTATATATATTTTTCCATCTAATAAAATAATTAAAATATAATGATATGAAAATATTTTTAATAGAAGATATTGCAACTGCATTTTGCATTGGCTATGTCTACATTTCTCAATATTTTATTTTTTCAATGCTGGAGCAATTTTTAAAATGTTATTTTCTTAATATTTATTTTTTTAAAAAAAAAGCTAGATTCTCTTAGCTTCACACACATACACACAAAAAACATTTATGCATTCTGCATGCTAAATTAAGTAGTTTTGAGAAATCACGAATTCGAAATCTAATTTCATAAAGAATTAATTCAGTACATGAATAATATAAATTGTTTCAAAAATATTGGTGCAAATTTAGTTTAAATATATAATTAGAAAAGAAATTCAATTTGTACATAAAATGATTACACCTAAAGAATTTAGAAAATAAAATTTCAGTTCCGAGACCATAAAAATACATGGCCAAATAAAAAGAAAAATGCTTCCATATATGTAATCGTAAACATAACTAATATTTAAACAGAATCCTTATTTTTTTTAAAAATTCTAATTGCATTTCCTGGTATTCTATCAATGTTTAGGTAAATTATGAAAATTTGCATAATGAAACTGAAAGCTAGAATATTAAAAAGTTTTATATAAAAGACAATTACTGGTTAAAAAAAAACTATAAAAATAATCTGATTAAAATATTTCAACAAAAAATGTCTTAAATAATTTAAATGGGAGACTTCTCGAGACAGTTCAAATAATTAAATATTTGGGGGGGGGGAAACATTATGAACTAGTGTAAAAGAATTGCAACATGTTTTTCAATCATATAATCGAAAATAAGTTCAAGAAAAAGCATTTATCATTCCACCTCATATTCCCAGTAATATTTTTCATTTTTTCAATATAGAACCAATTTTGTTATGCATTGCCAGGACTAATTCTCTATGCTTTTTAAGGACTGATCAGTGTTTAAGTCCAGCCTAATTCGAAAAGAATCAAAAATTTAAATAATTAGATTAATTCACTCCTCATTTGATATCACTAAAAGTAATTTTCATCATAAATGAATAAACAATAAATTATGATATAGAATTGAAGTAATATTTTTGAAAATATATAGATGTTTATGAAATAAAATATATAAAATAAACACATGTCTCTTCCTAAAGCAACTTCTCCAAAACCAATCCTTACATATTACCAGATTTATTTTTGATGGCATGACTATTCGATTAGAATCAACTCCATTTTTACAAACGTTAAACAAATTCAATAAAATCTGTTATTGGGTTCTTAGAAAAATAATTTTTATTTGCATATAGATGGTATTAGTAAATTTTTCATAACAAAAGAAATAATTTAAAGTGGTTTGTATTTTGTTTTAGTAAATTCCTTCACCGAGTGGATGTGAATGGTGGTGAAGCTCAACCTCTTGAAATTCCCGCAGGTGGCAGTGGAAAAATGTATGGAATAGTATCTTTGCCTTCCTACTGCCCTTCAGGTGAGTTAGAATCATTTCTCGTTTATATTCATTCACAGGTGAAATCAGAATTGCTCAATATGGACAAAGCTTCATTACTCATATATATAAAGTTTGACACTTAAACTCATTAATACAACCTAACCATAGAAGTTAACAGTCCAGATGATGACTAGTTCTCTAGTATGAGACTGCCGACTTTTTAAAAGAAAAAATGCCCACTCTCTGACTTGACCAATTTTCAAAAATCCTCATTAGAATTTCCAAATAAAGAAATTAACAAAATATTGGTGGAAAAAAATTATATAATACTTGCAGTTTTAACTCGGAGCTACGATAGATCCATATTTTTTATATTCAAGTCATATCATGTATGTTGTTCTTTGGAGATAGAACTGTTTCAATATTTAACAAAGAAATTTTCATTAATTTACACTGAAAAGCAGGACTTGCAGACTCAGTTTGACTGGATATAATGACCTATATATTTCATAAATAAGGTAATATTTTCTTGGAAGAAGGCTGCCATAATACAAATAAACTGGAAATTTACAAGAGAAAAATGAGTCAATTTAGGTCTATCATCCAACCAGAAAAATAAGGATCGAATGTTCTCCATTAATATGAATATTTACATTGCTATGTATCTTGAAAAAAATATGCAATTAGGAATCTTCTAGGTGGGGGAGGAGAAAATGTCTTGTGGCATTCATTCTTTTACCAAGTAAACTGTTTGCATATTCTAGTTCAACTTTTATTAGCATAAGCAAACTATTCTGATCTAAATAGTCAGCTGAGCTGTCCAAGTTTAAAAGTTTTATTTATTTATTATTTTTTGTTACTAAAATAATAATGGTGATGAATAATAAAATCACAAAAGCTCACATTAACAGCACTGATTTTTTTTTTTTTCAATATCCCAAACAAAAATAAACTGATGCCCTAAGATTCCACCCTTTGCAAAGATATTTAAAAAGATAATGATTCACAGTTCTCATTAATATAAGCCTGATTCTATTATACATTATTTTCATTTTTTTTAATTCTCTCTTTTGGGGGAGAAAGAGGTAATTATTGCTAACATGCTCTAACTAATACAAAATTGAAAAATGTTCACAAATTGTGCAACACAATATTTATAATGCAATAATTTTGGGAAAAATACAGCATAAACAGATATTTATAAAAAATTTAATTTAGAGGTAGTTCTCAATTATACTGAATTTTATTTGAAATCCTTCATTGATTTAAGTATATTTGCTAAACATATTAGTGGGATTCCATACAAAAATACATTAAAGGTAACTACTGATTGAAATATCAAACTAAATAAAGGCAACACCCAAGAATTGGAGATTGTAATGAAATGGAACAAGTCACAGGTCATATCATATTAAAAGGCATGAACAACTAACTTAATTGAAATCTTTTTCCTAGTGACAAGTTACTGTGCAGTAGAAAATGGTGGCTGCAAATATCTTTGTCTTCCATCCGGAAGAGGCGGTCGTTCATGTGTCTGCCCAGATTTTAGTGAAGATGGAACAACGGAGTTTGAATGCTCAACCTCCTGATTGGATATTTGAACTTTAAAAATCATCAATGAATCTTGTCTAAATAATGTCGTGTTTTGTGCAAATCATTTTTCATGAACCATTTAAAGAATTGATTTTACTTTGTAAAAAGAATCATTTATTTTTCTGAAATAAAATTTCATCTTTTCTAATTATCATAAAAATCTGACTAAAATGGTATAAATTTTTAGCTACACCATAGGCCAATGGACAAGCTAACAAAGTATGACACACTACAATTAAAAAAGTTAATTTCCCAGATTAGTCTAACTCTAACAAAAATCAGGTTTTAATGCATTTTAAAATTTTATTTATCTCAATAAGTGTACTGCAGAAAAATTACTAATTAATAAAAAAATAGCATACAACTGACCCTCCTTCATCCTATAACACATATTTATTAAAAGCAAACTTTTTGTTTTTGTTTAAACTGCATGTGTGTCAACTGGTTGACTTATGAAGCTTTTAAAGTCAATCAAGAACAATAATGGGAATAAAAATTGCCTACTGATTGATGGATTCTAAAAGTGGTAAGTGAGTTGGTTTAAAATCGTTTAAATAATGATATGCAAGGTTTCATTATTTTAACAATTGTGCTCTCCAAAAAATAGAACATTTTTTTTTTTTCATTTAATATGTTATAATTTTTGTTCATAAGTACATTGATTTACTGAAATAATGTATAATTATTTATGCCCTTTAAAGTATTTTTCTAACTGAAAGTATATGCCCATGTCTAACAATTTAGAAATTGTATACTGGGTTAAGATTAGAATGCACCTTGTATATTATGAAACCAAATCAAAATTTCATTGCACGTCCTCAAAAAATTAACTTATCAAATTTGCCATCCCTAAAATATAAACATAAAAGCTAATTCACTAGAAGCCATCAAATAATACTAGCACACATACTGTATTAATAAAGGGTAAGATTCATTCATATGACAAAATTGGGCACTGTAATAAAAAGTATATACAGTAATTTATTAAAACAGTAGTATACATCTAAATATAAATACCATTTATAGGTATTTCTTATGTATAGATGCTTGAGTAACAAGGAGTGAATTTCTCTTCTCGTATTTACAGAGTTGATTTTCCTGAGAAACTATGATTATCTAAGATGGCCACTGTCACATGAAAGCAAGCAGACTGCTTGCATATGCCATGGGTTTCACATTTGGATGGGGCTGAAATGAACAAAAGCATTTGTATAGTTTCTCTAGCAACATCATAGAATTATGTCATCATAATATTCATCAATTGTGTCTAACCCAATGAGTCAATAGAAATTAATAAGTAGATTCAACTTAACATAGAAGATTGTCTTAATTGTTTTTTCTACATTCCTAACTTTAATCTTTAAAAATTTGCATAACTGTAGCTGAACAATTAAAAATCATTCAATGCAAGGTTAAAATAAAAATTTAAAAAAAACCCTGATTTTTCAGTTTACAAAGAAAAAAAACGGACAATGATTTTCATTTTATTAATCATTTTCTAATGCATTTTCAAATTCTGGAGAGAGAAAAAATGTAGTGGAAACTTTGTACAGATGCATTTAATGCTCTCGAAAACTGCACTTTTCACCAATCCTGTCATCAATTAAAGCTAATGTAAGGGGCGAGAGACATAAAAAAGACAGAACAATGTTACTCGATTTGTATGGCAAAGTCAGGACTCAGTAAAGATACTTCAAATTTTTCTATTTATACAAAGAAGTTTACATATCCTTTTATGTTTGCTCTGAAGACTGAATGTACTAACATAGATTTAAATATTAAGAGCAAAATTAATGACTTGATTTATCCATGTAAAAAAATGGTGATGCTGCCATTCTACAGTCCTGTGTAAAAGATGCAATCACATTCATATAAAAAAAATTACTCCTAGATGACAAACTGCATTTTCTAATAAGCTACCAAAACTGATTAATGACTATTTCTCTTATATTGGTGAATATGAATAGAGCTATGACTATTATATGCAGTTTAATAGAGGGAAGACTCATCGTAAGATAATAATCTTGGCATGTTGCATTATTGATAATATATATATATATCATCGCAGATGTGTAAAATATGTTTGTTTTTCTAAACTAAGTTTGTTTACAATTCAAACAGCAGAAAAAAATACTTATTTTCATCCGCTAAAAATGTATTCACATATATTTGATGCTAAAAATCATTGGTTAGAAATAGAAACAAGTAAAACTGATCTTTATATAATATAGTATAGATCTTGGTGTTAATATAATAAAAGATATAAAATTCTTTTAACAATTGCGGAAAATTTCTTGCTCATAAAACATTTTAGATATATTTTTCTTACATAAATATATTAAATTGATTACATGCAAATATTACTTATTAAACAATATCTTATAAATAAGATAACAGAAAAATTTATTAAATTATGAGGATGCTGTATAACTCAAGAGCTAATCTCTTTGTCATACATATTCAGAATAAAAATAAGCATTACTAAAAGATTTGTTTAGAAAATCCCCCAATTCCTTTCAGTGATTAAAATAAAATTTAATAAACTTTTCATTACAATAAAAAGCTAAAACTGACATATATGAAAATATATGCATCCCATTTGAGACCTCTTTATTTACATCTATCACACATGAATTAAGGCTCAACTAAAACAGTATATTCATTACACAAAATATCATATTACATCTTTGACAAGACATTAAAAAACAAATAAACTGTCAACTAATTTTAAAATCATACACATAAATAAATTTCCTTAAAATATATGTTATACTCACAACAGCATTATATGCCACAAACTTAGGCTTCATATCCTTTCCATTCATGGTTATAAAGGCTCCCTTGTTGCCCATGGTATCACTAGCAAATAAAAAGAATTTAAAAAAATATGTCATTTCATAACTTGGAAACAATCAAAGCTTCTCCAATACACATGTTAGATAAAGATTTTTGTTGTTGTTGTTTTTGTTTCTCATCATAATGAGGACTGTACAAAACAATACTGATATCAAAAATATTATATAACTTTCTCTCAAATTATTCAATACTAGCCGCCTTTGGCGACCAACCGGTTTATCAATCTTAATGCTCGTTAAAATTTTAATAATTAAATATTTTATCTAATTCCTACTTTAATAGCTTCTTCATTAAAATATTTCAAAACTTCAAATTTCGATAGTCATATAATTCACTCATCTATACTTATAATAAAACTCAATGTGTGTGTGTGTTGGCACTCTACAGGCCTGACCATTCAACCTACAGCTACCAAATTTGGCACGTGTATACCTTGGAGGCCGGGAATGTGCACCTGGGGGTTATTTTTTCGAATTTTTAACTATAATTTTATTTATTTAAAAATTAAGCGAAATTTTGACGTGTTTCTGCTATAACTTTCGAAAATATTACCGCACAAAAAAGATATTTACATGAAGTTAAAGATCAAAAATTTGTCTTTTAAATGATACTAATGTTTTAATCTTAAAATTAAATTTCTATTTTTAATGAATTTTTAAATAAATATTTTAACTATGTTTTTCAATAATTTTTTTCGTGAAAAATAAAAATTAAAATTAAGCACGTTTCGCATTCATGGGAAAAAATTAGCTTTTTTCAAGGTGTTGCCATCACATTGATTAAAGCTCCAACTAAAAATAAATTAAATCTTTTTGGAAAAAAATCTGCAAAAATATAATTTTCGGCATATGTCTGTAGGAAAGGAAACATATATGAAATATTATTTTTTCTAAAAAATAAATTCAAGAAAAATTATTTTATGATCTTTTACACTCTCTATATTATTAATCCAATAAATCAGTTCTATTATAAAGCAAGTTTTGTTTAATATGAACAGGATATCCAGTCAAATCAGGGCCACACAGCTGATTTGTAAAACTTTAGTAAGTCACAGATCTGCGAAAATGGTCTAAATGGAAAATGATTATATTTTTCATTTAATAATTTCATTTAATAAATGCTTTAATAAATAACGAATTTTTTACATAAAGCTTCTGCTGTGGAAATTACGAATAACAAAATGTTCTTGAAACACTAATATTTTAAATAAAAAGAGTTAATTTCCAATCAACTAAATCAATCACTTAAACTGACTGATTTATGAAAATTTGAATATCACTATTCAATAAAAAAAGGATAATTTTAGATTTTTCATCGATCGTTTCAAAGAAAATACGCCAATCAGCGTGCAGGTTTCTCTAAATTAATTGGACTAAGATTATGAAAATGTTGAGTTTTTCTAAATTTTTAACACTCAAAACTTCATAAATAAGTCTTAGTTGATCGTGGAAAATAGAAACATTCATTCATTTATTTAAAATTTGGTGTGACCAGAATATTTCTCAGAATATGATACTCAATGCATTAATTTAGACTTCATAATTTTTGAAATATATTTATAAGCCGGAACAAAATATTATTATTGATTTCATTTCAATCCTTTTGAAAGCAAAACTAAAAACTGAATTTTATGCTGAATCTGAGAAGATTTTGTTGAATTATTCTTTGAGATATTACATAAATTATGAAAAATATTTTGTAGTTCACATAAGACTTAAATACCGAGTGATTCTGTTTGCAATATTCATATTCAATAATAATAAATAAATAACAATAAAGATGATAAATAAAATAAAACGCTTGGTTTTATTTAAAATATCTTTATATTAATTGCAATTTCATCATTTCCACTTTAAATTAAAGTTGAAGTTTTACCGGAAATGATAACAAATTAGCAAAATATATATAGTAAATTGAAAAAAACGATCTAAACAACAGTATAAGTTTGGTATGACTATCAAAATTTGAAGATTAAAAATGTTTTGTTTGAGAATCTATTAAGAGACCAGTTACCTAAAATATTTAATTGAAAATTGTAGTGAGCGGTAATACTGGCGAACCGGCTGGTTGCCAAAGGCAGCTAGTAATATTATAAAGGCCTTCAGTCAATATGTATCTTTCTAATTTTCTGTTAGCTCCCATAGAATTTATGCTTTAAATTAAAGTGGAAATGATTAAACTGCAATTGATAATATTTTTTTTACTGAAACGAAGCATTTTTTTTAAAATATGAGTACTGAAAACAGAGTCACTGAGTATTTAAACCTTATGAGCATTAAAAAATATTTTTCTTAATTTACATAATATCTCAAGAAGTTTTCAACAGAATTTTCTCAGATTCATCATGAACAGATCGATTAATTAACACTGTTTAGTTTTAAATGCTAAAAAAACTTAAACACTAAAAAAAATAAACAACATCATTTGAAATAATCTGTCGAAAACATATTAAGCCTTCAAAACCAAGTACGTATCCGTTGAAAATACTTGTCAACAATCAGAACACAATGTGCATGCGTGGATTTTCAACGCCAATTATGGTAACGCAAATGCGTGAATTTTCTTCTCCAGTTGGGGTAACGCTATGCTGATTAGAAATTTTTAATTTCCTTTATTCTGTTTTATTTTAATTCAAAAGTACTTTAGTATGAATCTGAAAGATCGATAAATTAACAATGTTTAATTTTAAATACATCAAACATTAAGAAAATAAACAGAATCCTTTGAAATAATCTGCAGAAAATTTCTTAAGCCTATCTTCTTTAGCGTGGGTTAAAAACTGAAGCCTTATTTATTTGGCGGTGCAGAAATGAAAAGAATTTTTTGGAAGGAAACTTAGCTTTTTCTTAATAATTAAAATTCTAATGAAAAATTCAAAAAAGGGACCGCAGGTGCACATTCCCAACCTCCAAGGTATGCTTTATTTTCTTATTTACTTTCTGAACTCAATATATAAGAATTTGTGGTTTTTTTTATACAAGAATTAGTGAGAAGAGATGCAAGAGCAAAAAAGTTTAAAAATAAAACTCTAAAATAATATGATACAAAAGTAAATATGCTAGTGCTTCAATGGGTATTTTGCAAAAAGTACATTTTCATTCACTTTTTTTGTTACTGCTGATTAATATATTTGATTACAAATTCATTTTAAAACTACTCAGAAATAGTAGAAATTAAATACAATAATCCAGAATGTCCTCAAATAACAAGAACTGCATTTGTACCTCATCAAATAGAATATCAAGACTTTATTTCTTCAGATAAGAAAGACTGATGTTTTTTTTAAAAAAATTATGACTTTATTTCAGTCACCCTCATAACTTGAAGTCATAAATGTCAAATCTTAAAATGCAGAATAATTCAAAATGATTGCTCTGATTATAAATATCAAACACATGCTTGTTAACAATGACAAGTAAGAAAAAATCTGAACATAATGCAGGAATCCAAAATTTTATTTGTGCATTTGTATACACAAATAAAACTGTGTGAAGCCATTTATGGTCACAAGAACAGTGCAGAAGAGATAGTTCATCTCAATAACACGTAAAAGATTTTCTCTAGAGAATACTTCGTTAAATTTAGAGGGAGTCCAAAAGTTGCAATGTGTGGATATGAAGGGGGATATAATTGAACTAATAAGTTTTGGCTAGTTTTCAAGTTAATTTTTTTAAATAGAAACACTGAATCAAACGTATTTAAAAGTGTAATATTAGCATCTGTCTATCTATAAATAAATCAATATACTTAGCCTCGTGTTTAAATGTTATAAATTTATAGTTTATACAGAATGAAAGAATCTTAACTTTAAAAAAAAATTCACTATAAAATTCTTTCCCCAAACCTATGATAATAAATCCTGACCATAGGGAACTTAAAAAGTAATGGCTACTAAATGTAAAATTCTTTACCAGTAATTTGGTGCTGAGAAGACAGTTATGCATTTTCCATCATGTGTTACTTCATATCCATTGGCCTTCACTTCATGACTCCTAATAATATAGTCCAATTTATTTTTCGCAAGGAACTTCTTGGTGACATCTGGCCCAAATTGAATACCAACACCTCTTTTGCTGGGACTAATACCAGGTTGAGGTTGAGGATCTGACCACAATAATTCACACATTAAACCTAGAACAGAAAATAATTTACATATTACAAATACAATAATTAAATAACATATTAACCTAGTAATCATACAATTTCTAAATTTTATTTTAATATAAGGTTAATTACATTATAAATTTTTCAAAAAAAGATATTAAGAATTATTATGTTTGTAGAAATAATGGAGAATTCCTCAACTCAGAAATTTCATAAATCAACAATAACATTATCAGATAAAATGATAATGCAATAATATGATACTTGCAAAAACTAATTAGTCTGTTTTAAGTTAACTTCTTTCATTAATAAAAACTTGGTACATTTTAATATTAAATATTCTTCTTTTGAAATCAATAATAGAGCCCAGCCAATTAAATTTCAATTTTGATGTAATGCTCAATGATTTCACAAGCTGCAAGCATTTCTACTTCGATCAAGGAAAAAAAATCACTTACCCTTTTCAGGGGGTTGCCTATTTCTGTCTATTTTTCTAATATCATCTAAGATTACATTATTTTCTGAGAATAAGCCTCCATGCATGACCTAAAATATCAAAATATGATTATATTGCAGTTTTTCACTGAAAATTCTATTCATCTTTAATTAACATTAATTGTCTAGACTAATTTCTTGAGGTATTTCTAGTTTTAATATAAATTTAGACAGAAAAATATAAAACATTTAAATAAAATTTAAAAGCAAATAAAATTTTTATTTTAGCAATAGTAGGCATAGATGTAGAGCTTCTCAAAATCCAACTTATATTATTTAATTATATATAAAATGGGAAATTTCTTTTTTCTCATACTCATATTAAGATAGTGGATACACACAAAGACAAATTCATTGAAATGATTTGATTAACTGATATTAGATATTTGAAAATAAAACAATAAATGTCATCAAAAGCAATTATGCGAATAAAATACAGTTGTCAGAAAAATTCTGCATGCAAACACATAGTAAATATTAAAGAATAAAAAATAAACACTATAACAATAATGTTAATTTCATTTTCATTTCTTACGCAATTCATTTTATTTTAAAAGCAATTTCAGAAATACAATACACATTTTTTATAAAAATTAATTAAACTTAAAAATCACAAGAAAAAATTTACATACACATAAAAAAAACTTCCAAATATTCATTCCCAAAGATTATAAATTGAATTCTAGTAGCTAATTGGATAAGTACCTTAGTCAATTGTTTATGCATAGAATGAGATAATTTTGATGTTTTCAGAAAAAAAAATGTTGTTCTACTTTGTAATAAGAATCTTTCTAACACCTCTTTCAAGATTCTGTCACAATGGCAAATCTTGCATTCCCATAGCCCCAAAAAATGTTCAATATGATTTATATCAGGTCATAGTGAAGGAGACTGTAATTTATTTTTGATATTGTATAGCAGTCACAGTCACACATTACTCCTCCTCCACTAAGTCTAACTCTAGGCACAAGATTCCACTTCACAAAAGTTTTATTTTTTCTCCACACCAGCTTTTGTCTTTTGATGCTTAAGATAAAGAATTTTGCACTCATAAGGGAAAAGAGCTTTCCCCCAAAATATGAAAGCTTATCTATATACTCATTTGCAAAATTTTTCTTACAGGCAGATGATAAATGTGGTTTTGTATGAGTTGCAGAGCTACGATAATCAGCCTTTATTCAAAATTTTATGCATGGTGCTTTCATGAAGAGTTCTTTGAATTTCTCTTTAATATCATTTTCAATTTAAGACTAAGTAAATCTTAGATATATAGACTTAAATATACATATCTTTTCATATGCAGTAACTTAAATAGATATTTGTGGTTTTGAAATAAGAGGTTACAATGAATTGTAATAACTCATAAATCATCAGACAGAAGAATAAGTTTTTCCAAATATCTCTCAAATTTGTTTTGACTTTTCCTTAATTTTAAGAAAATCTTCATTACTTCAGGAGTAATTTCTTTCTCATTGAAATCCATTTAAATTTTATCTTTCAAAATCCCAAAAAATACAATATTTTAAGTTTACCTTCCTGCTTTAAATAAGTGTTTACAAATAATAATAATAATAATTAATGAATATCCTTTATCATCATATTTGCATGCAAACTTTTTCTGACAACTATTATTGTAATTTTTAAGTTTAATTAATTTTTAAAAAAGTAGTGTAGATTATATTTCTGGTATTATTAAAATAAAATGAATTGTATAAGGAAACAATAATTACAATAAAATAAATAAAAATGAAATATATAATAAGAAATGAAATTAATATCATTACTATGTGCCTTTTTTATTCTTGGATATTTGCCATGTGTTTGAATGCTAACGTTTTCTGGTAAATATATGTAAATTCTAATGTAATGTATCACATAAGACGAACAAGGAGGACTGATAGCAAAATACTGTCTTGTAATAGTATGTAATACCAAGAAATATAAAAAGTTATGTTTTGTAAAATTAATCAATTAATACAAAAAGACAATCCAAAAATATTTCACAACTCTAGATGAAATCATCCTAGATAATTTTTTGAATACTTTTATTTAAAAATATACAGAAATTTTAAAGATAATGATTCTTTAAGAATTTTTAGCATTCTAATAATTTAAATGGTTCCACTTTTGTTAACAGCCCACATTTTATATTCAAATCTAGGTTAGCAGAGTCAATTTATTTTGTGCATTAAAATAGGAGAAAATCATCTTATCAATTTTTTTTATAACAAGAGTAAAATAATTTCCTCCAACACATGAGTGAAAACCACTATTTAACAATGAACAACTGAATATTTCTCTTAGACAAAAATATATATTAAAAAATGGTGAGTTTCAATAGGTAATGAGAAAATTCATCAATCTGTTTATTTAGTGGAACTTAGGTTATTGTTTGAAGCATTACTTTTGAATGTAATAAACCATTTTCTTTTATATCAAATATGTTATACTAAAAACTATTTCAATAAATAAAACAATAAAAGGAAAGCAATTTGTATTATAAAATCCATTTAGAGAGCAAGAAAATTTTAAAAATATATATAAATAAATGGAAAATTTTAAAGTGTACACATAATAATTATAATATCATAATGTTTACTGGCATAATATTTGTAAATGGTAGCATGCATGATCAAAAAATCTGCTCTGCAAGGTAGAGTGCTGGATATTTAATGATCAAATTTAGAATGCAGAACTGCTTGAATAAAAGTGTTTATTAATCATTAAGAAAAGATTTTTCAATCTTTTAATTAATTTTAATTAAAATTTCAATTTAATTATTATATTTTTTCCTTCCAACAACTCTGCAATATCTTAGTAGTAGAAAAGCCAATTTTGACCTTTTACAAGTTTTTCAGTGATATCAATTTTGTACATTTTCTTTAACTTTAATAAATTTTGTAACATATTTTGCAACATTTTTTTTTCATTGTTTCAATAAATAGATTTACACTAATTTGTTGTGGGAATATTAAATAATTTTTTATGTGTACGTATAATTACTGATATGTAATAAAGAGCAAATTTTAAAAATAAAATAAAAATAGATTAATAAACCCTAAAACATTCTTCTACAAAGCTTTAAGCCAGAGATTGAAATATG
Organism: Argiope aurantia; assembly: GCA_026543865.1. NCBI lineage: Eukaryota > Metazoa > Arthropoda > Arachnida > Araneae > Araneidae > Argiope > Argiope aurantia. The sequence continues at coordinate 2,179,509 of JAPMOR010075478.1, read as the reverse complement.
TTTAAATAGAATGATAAATTCATTTTTTTTTTCCATTCTCTTCATCCACCTATTAAAAATAAATATACACAAAAACAATTTAAATTATTTATGTAATAAAAGAGAAATACAAACCAGAACTCTCTTATTTAATAAATGACATAGTGGTAGCCAGTTATATACTTCAGTAAATAAGTCTGCCATTTGTGAAGAATATGTGTGATCATTAAAGAAATTTCTTCAACAAAAATTCATTTGGAATATATGAATGAATTAAAGTCATCAAGAGAAATAATAAAGATAATATTATGAAACATTTAAGTTATTATAAATAAAAGAATGATTCACTACAACATTTCTCTAGATAAAAACACAATTCTTTACTTATTTAAGATAATTCAAGCATCAATTTTTAATTCACAATGAAAAAAAAAACTTTCATACATTGTCACATTTTATATCAAAATATGATAGGGTCTAGGAAGATATTCCAAATAATTTAAAAGTTTTCAAACCTGATTATGCAATATACAAAATAATTCTAGTACATAAAAGTACAATAAAATTATAATCTAAAATATATTTTCTCTTTTTTAAACACTTCAATAAATTGCAAATTACCAATATATACATAAGATAAATAGGTTCTATTAAACAGAAAACAAATACTAAACATTTGAGGACAATGTAAATTTCAGCATTATACATATAACTACATGTATAATGCTACTTTCAGCAAAGTACATATAACTGGGATAGAAAAATATTTTATATTAACATAGCAAATTGCTAAGAAAATATTTAAATTTTATAACTTTTTACAATCATAAATCAAATTTATTACTGAATTCAAATTTACTTTAAAAGCATTTAAATTTGCATGCCTTTTTTTTTAATGCGAAATATAAAAAGGTGCTTTTTTTTAAGTCAATGACAAATAGTTAAAAAAAAACGTTCAAATGGAACAAATGTTGTTTATATATAAGGAGTTTATTGCTTTGTTTTTATTTTTTACAAATAGTGTTTCAACAATTTTGTAAAAATTGATAATTTTTTCTTATTAATTTTACCATGCTGTTTCATGTTAAAATGTGTCAAAATTGTAGCTAAATACAAAATTTGTAAGAACTCAATGCACTTCAGAAATTGCATCATAAATAACTGTCACTAAAAATGTTACTGAAAAGTAATTATTAAAAATTAAAAAAAAAAAAAAACTGCTCCAGTGCATTTAAAATCAATACTGAAACAAATATCAAACTAAAATGGGTTGTAAATTTAAATAGATCTATTAATCTTTTTTTAAAAATAGAAATATGAATAAATAAATTGAAATTTTTATTTTAAAAATATGTATAAAGAATTATGAAAAGGATATTTAGCTTTTACTTCGCCTTCAAAACCATACATTTGATTCATAGTTTGACTCTCATGATTACCTGGAAAATAAATAAATAATCAAATTAAAGTTCATTAAAGATATGAAATTCATTTAATTAATATAAATTTCATTAAAGTTATTTACCTCTGGACATGAAGAAATGATTTGGATATAACAATTTAAAACCAAACAGAGTAAATATACATTCAACAGAGAAGGAGCCTCGGTCGACAAAATCGCCATTAAATAACTGATATGTTAAGAAAATTTAAGCATGAAATTTTTCTCTTTCTACTTACACATAAAGAGAGACATAAGAGAGTAATAAATATATAAAAATACTACTTTTAAAAAATAATGGAACAAAGAATAAATTGGCAACAATGAGAGAAAATGTAAACTGTTTGGAAGTATTGAATGTACTGAAGACATTAAATCTTATTATTTTCTAGAGGAATGTTATAAGAAGGTAACAACAACAACAACAAAAAGATAAAATAGAAGTATCAGTACAAAAAGTGTCATTAAATAAATAAAGAATAACTGTAGTAGGTGACCCCTTATAGTTTCATTAGGTCCTTCTTATTCTTTCAAAATCATGGAAAGTCCATTCATTTATGTTTTCCTTGAAACAACTGATTAAAAATTAATTCTAATATTCCATTACGATATATAAATATATGATAAAGGAGGGCAAAAGAGAATATCTTCAGATAGAAATTAAAGAACAAAACTAAAGCAAAATGAAAATAAAATTGAGAAATTAGTTTTAACTGCTAAACCTGAAATTAATACACATTTTATAATGATTGCAATAGTTAATTCAACTAATATATATATTACATAATTAAAATACATAAATCACTGAATATTAATTGTGTATCCATCATTAAGATACAAAACTTTGTACAAAATTCATTAATTTCACCATTCATTAACTTTTTCTTTCTTAATATGGAAAGAAAATTTTAAAAGCAAATTTTATGACAGTGAAGTAATTTTAAAGGATACATAAGGATTAGTTTCTGATGGTAAACCATTCAATTCAAATATATTTAGAAGATCATAAAATTGACCATGGATGTCGCCACACACAGTGAATTTACTATCCTGAAACAAAAATACTAATATTAATAAAAATGCTTTCACAGACTCATTAAAATGCTAGAATGTTCCATGAGTTATAATAATAAAATTTCAACTATTATTAATAGATCAGAGTACAGATGATATCAAATATGCAAAATAAATGTACAATTTATGAACTCTAATGCATGCATATTAAGACATTTATGTAGAATATTTGTTGAAATATAAAATGCATTAGAGGAAAATGCATTATTGAAAATAGCTTTCATAGCTTTTTTAAGTACCAAAATTAAAAATTTAAGTAATATATGCCAATTTTTGTTTTCACTAACATTGCAGAAGAGTAACAAGCTAAGGTACTTTTTCTCAGTGCAATGCAACAATATTCAAATTTCAAGAATTGGCAACTTAAAAAGTTCAACAATAATCCCCTACTTAATTTCATTAAAAAAATTATATTTATTTAAATTATACACAATACTAATTGCATCCATATTTTGTTTAAAATCTTGAAGAGTTATTATATTTAAGAATAAATCTAATATCCAATAAAAATTAAAACAACGATTTCGATAACAAATACATGACATAAGATAGTAAAACATTGTGAATCAAACTAACTAAAATTTTGAATTAAAGAAAACAGATCATAACAGATAAAAAAAAACATAAAGTACATATGATAAAAGAGTTAAAATTAAAAAGTTAATAATTTTAATAAACCTAATTAAGTATAACAAATAAACTATAATTTAAATAAGTTGTAATAAATAATATACATTACTTCAAATAAAACAGCTATAAAGCAGAATAATTTATATTCAATTTCAAATTAAAATCTTTGAATTAGAAAAATTCCATGCAGATATAAGCAAAGAATGGTGATACAACAGCTCCTGAAGGGGGGAGGGACGGAGTGTTTAAATAAACTCTCCTACCAAATTCTTTATCCAAGTCAATATTAATTTTTTTAAATATTTATTTAAGCTGATTATGACAATTCATTCATAAGATTACTAATCTAAATGCAACTACATTATGTGTCAATCAAAATGACAGCAAAACAAAAGTTTAGTCGCACATAGAAGTAATAAAGAATCTCATCATTAAAATACAATAAATGCAGAGAATTCACCATGCATATTAAAGGGATTTACAGTGCAAAATGTGACAAAGAGTCAAAGCAATCTGTAGCAAATAAAATTCGTATCCTAAATAGCATAGAGATGGAAAAAGAAAATATCACATATTGTAGATTAATAATTAATAACTTCTTAGTAACTTCATAAATAAATATGTTGCTTATAATATGTCAAAATTATTTGTGGCTTTGAATTTGAAATGAAAATTTATTTCAATTATATTCACTAAAATAACATTACTGCAATTAGTAATAAGAATAATAATTTTATTTCTAACTTTCCATTTGAAATAATGAAAATTAATATAGCAATTATTTACAGCAATGCATGAATAGTGTAGGTTTTATATAGAATAGATCTTAGACCATTAGATTAGAATGTCTTAATCTTTTGCAATTAATGACAAAAATAACAAAATTTAATCAGTATTAATAAATTTAAAAAAAAAACTTACATCAGGTATTGTTACTTCAACCATTGTAGGTTGCTTTTCAAAAAGAGCTTTTACATCAAGGAGAATCTGTAAAGACATGCACAGAATTTTATAATGACTAAACTGAACTCATTAAACACTATTTGCTATTTCAAAATATCCATTACAGAATTAAAATGAAATAATATATCAACAATCATAGTTAAAACTTTTATCAAGAATACAAAGTTAATAGATTCTTTAAAAGAATAAAGAAATTCAATAATGTAGTAATTTTCTTTTTTAAAAATAAATTGAAAAATAACTAACCACCTATAGTGATATTTGGTTGGAAATAAAAACAAACATTAAAAATAAAGTATTAAGATTAAAAAAATTAAATAATGATAAATACTTTGAGGGAAAACATTAAATAAAATTTATCAATTTGTTAACATGACAAAACAATTTTGAAATGAACATGCATCCATTTTTTCATTAAAATGCCCAAAAGCTTCCATGTATATAAACATTTGATAGATTACATCTTTTAGATTGACATTATACTACAAAAGTCATCAATATGATTGCAACAACTATGAATTTATTTTATATTTGTATAGAAACTTGTTTCAAAAAATTTCAAATTAGAAACACAAGAATATATTTTGTTACCAAAATACTAATGGTGCCATATAAATTAAGAAACAAATCCATTTAAGATAAAATATGAAATATTTGCTGGCTATAAATATTTTTGAGTTCAAAAATTAAAATTATAAAACAATTCACTTATTAAAATTTAAAACTTCTCTATATAAAAAGGGAGGGGGCATAAAATTGAAAAGTAAAAAATATTCAATATGTAGCAATATATAAACAAGCATATATTTTTTAGCAAGTAAACTCAAGATTATTAGTTTTAAGAAACTAAATTCCTCTTGCAAATAAAATTTTGACAAATGAAGTTGTCAGATACATTGTATTATTAGTAGAATAACTAGTTTTTCTTTTCCTTATTCGGAGTCAATTTATCCTTTACATAGACATAGTTAACACAAAAAATTAAAGTAAAATAATTAGATAAAGAATTGTAGCAAAGACAAATAATATAAGGGAAGTGAATTTGTAATGATTTATTAATGTAGATTTTTGTTCCAAATGTAAACAATGGTAAAATTTCAATTGAAACAAAACCACAAATAATAAAAAAAAAAGATAAAAACATCTTCAAAATCCCTATGACAGATTTTATAAGGGTAATAATTTACTTATATATTCATATAAATAAATACTTTAGAAAATGATAAAGTTACCTGGTATGCATATCTTCGATGTAATTTTTTTCCTTCCTTGTATGTTTCCATTAGGCTTTTCATGAAATCTAATGTGACAAAACCATCTTCTAACTTAGGTCCATTATAGCAATCCTCAATGGCTAAGATGAGGTAGAAAGGTATTAGACATATTAAGCACCATAATTTCAAAAATAAATTACATACATATCAAGGGGAAAATGTAAAGAATTTATTTTAATAACAAATAAATTTTAAGAAAAATGTTGATTAAACTAGCATTTTTATTATTCTTTAAAATCTAGTAAATCATATCAGATGTCAAGTGATTTTACTGAAAAATCAAATATGTATATTTAAAATTTGATTCTGTAATTGGAAAGTATTGAAACCCAGAATGACACCCCATTTGCAAATATTTGCAGTTTTATCCAAAGGGGAAATACTTGTAGATCTCAGACTATGATTTACTTGATTTGACTTTAATGTTACCTTTCAAGATAATCACTTCCAAAATTTTCCTTCTATTTCTACTCAAAATTCATAATAAATATTATGATAATATTTAAGTCACTTATGTCCTAACTTATCTTAATTTATATAAAAAAGGAAACTATCTGTAGTTTGCATCATTAATCAAATATAATGATAAGAAATTAAATATCAATTTAAATGAGGATGAAATAATTATTTTCATCAACATATAATAAAATAAAAGCATTTCCATTCTTACAGAAAGTAGTCTTGAAAAGAAAAAAAGTGAAACTAAATAAAAAAGCATTATTATCCAGATAATAAATAATATTGATAATCTAAATTGGTCATATAAATAACAGCTTAGTACTGCACCATTTTGCTTATTTAAATACATTGCAATTAAACCTTATGTATTTGAAATTGTAGTAAACTCTCAATGATCATGGAATTAAAATTTTGGTAACTATGATATTCCACAGATAATAAATAAAATGACTAAGAGGGAAAAAAAAAGACAATCATTAGGAAAATATTTTAGTACAAATTTTACATATTGTTATGAACTCTGAGTTCTTTTGATTTGTTAATCAGTGAAGAAACACAATCAACAGGCCTCAGTAACAAACAACAACTTTTATTAGCATGAAGACATGAATATACAGACAACAAATGCACAGCCGAGATGTACACAAGCAACACATTACGACAAACAGTAGCCCACAAGTTGTAATTGGTAACAACAACCACAGCACACAAAGTGGCCAGACAGAATTCAGCAGGAGGAGGGAATCTACCTAGCTTCACTCTACGGTCTTTCTAAATGCCTGCAATTCTCCACTGTCACCTCGTTTTAGCTGTATCCAACCGCTGACTCACCACTACACAATTGGCTACTCTGCACATGACTCGATGTTGCTTCTACAACAAACACCTGGATTTGGCACATAGCTCAAACCTCCAATTGCTTGAGTTTCAACAAATTGGCTATATCGCCAAAATTCTGGAAGATTCCAGTATTATCTATTTTGTAGCCAAGCTCTGGGATCACTGACTTGGCATCTGATCAGCAACCAACAAAGCTCATCATAAAACGGTCTTTTCTGTGATTGAACTACCCATTTGGGAAGCAACATTGCAGATTTGTAAAATGTAGGTAATTATGATAAGAAAAACTCTGCAGATAATCCATAAAATGGGGCAGAGGAGGAAGCAGACAGAAATCAACAGGAAAATACTTTAGTACAAATTTACATGCAGTTGAGGCCAATACATACAATTGTGAATAAACAATTGTAATTATAAGTTTGTTGACTTATTTTTCTTACAAAAAGTTATTCTTTATTGTTATGTCAAACACATTCATTAATGATTTTTTAATGAATTTTGAGAATAATAACCATGG
>JAPMOR010075478.1:2160013-2172322 GCA_026543865.1 Argiope aurantia | reverse complement strand
ATTACCTTTTTACATTGTATTATACAAAGTAATCATTATTTATGACCAAATAATTAAATTAATAAAATAAAACAAAACCTTCAAAATACCATATAATGTTTCTGAATTGTGGTCAAATTGAAACAAAATCAAAAATTTCTTGAATGCTTTATAATACATACATTTTAAAGCCAACATGATGAGAAATTATCACATGCAACTAATAAAAATTACCTATATTAATTTAGACAAAACCCCTTTAAAAAATATATGGTATACCACAAAGGATTAAAAAAAAAAATATTTTAGACTTTCTTCATTTCCTGACAACCATGTATTAAATACATGAATTAAATATTATATTATATATATATATATATATATATATATATATATATATATATATATATATATAAATGAAATTTAATTACTTTATGTAAGATAAAAATATTAAATTAAATAAGCATAATTTGAAAAAAGGATATTTTGTATGAGTATCATGGATAAAAAAGTATATTTTGAATGAGTATTATCTTTCTGATAATACAAATTAACTTTAGACAATTTAACTTACTCATTGTTTCTAAATTTAAGGAATCTGCAACAGATTTTCTTGTTTCTTCAACAGCAATAGCATTTTCAAATGCTTTTCTTTTAACTATCTTTGAGCATTCTAAGAATTTTGCCTTTGCATCTTTGTCATTGGGGCGGGCGACTGTAACCTAAGAAATACGCATTCAAAATTAAAAGCATATAACAGCCAAGTATGTATAAAAAATTAGATCTAAAAAAATTAATAAATAAGTAAATATTGCTAAGAGTAAAACATTTACATAAGCATGTCTATGTTATTATTCAACTAAATGAAAAGAAATGCAGAAGTTTCAGAAAGGTACCTTACAACCTATTAGAAATAATACCATAAAAATTACTTAAAATACTATCTCATGATATATAAAGACTTTTATATTTAAATATAACTTCTCCCTAATCATTTTAATATATTATACACATACATAGGCACACAAAATAGCTGGCAAACAAAAGTTTTGGAGCTCGACTGTTTTTTAGATGAAATAACAGCTATGATGTCATAGTTCTATGTCAACCTTTTAAAAATTCATCAGCTGTCAAAGAATAAAGCAATAAAGAAGAATAATCAAAGAATAATAATAATGCAATACTGGCAAAAGCAGGTAAAAAGCTATATTCGATTAAAAGATGATGATGACAATTGCCATTTATACTTTATTCATTGTCTACACGATTTCAAGCTTAAAAATCCCCTAACCAAAACAACATTATGTTCTCACATGATAAAAAATCTTTTAGATATATAATTGAGTCTTCGGAATCATATGAACATTTAATCCTAATAATTTTGATATATACACTAAAAAATATGAATTACCCGTTTTAGAAATGAACATGAAAAATGGAAAAAGCCAATTTGAAGCTTAAAAAGCTAAAAAGTCTTGATCATAAAATAAGTTTTAGAATTAACTGCACATTGAAAAAATAGTAATCTACAGTTCAAGAGAATACGATTCATTCAAAAAATGCACATACATAATACTCACAGCATTGAAATCTTTTAATGCTTGTTTGAACTTTCCAAGGGACATGTAAGCTGCAGCCCTTCTATAATAACCCTAGAAAAATACACAAAATGCTATTGATCTTGCTTAAATCACATACCTAAATACACTTATAGAGAATATCAGAATAATTTGAGTTTATATTTAAGAACATGAAAACAGTAACTCTCCCCACTTTTGTTTTAAAATATTTAGATTCAGGCATACATATAAAAAGCAAATAGATTTTACCCAAAAATAATAATTTTTTTAATGGAGTAATAATTATGAATTATTAAAATCAGTTGAAGGCAATATATAAGGAAAGATGATTATTACCTTTCAATAAAAAAAAATCTTTTAGATTGAAGAAATCTTTATCCTTTAATTTAAGATCATACTCAGTTGAAGTGGATTATTAAATTTATATGCTGATAAAAAAATTATGAATAAATAAATATTATTTTAAGATCTTTTTCATATTTGGTCAATTTTTCATACTCGTACAGATATATATATGCATATAATGTTATAAAATTAAAGCCATTATTTATATTCTTTATTTGCATTGTATACAATTTTAAAGAAAACATCAGATTGAAATGAAATTTAATACACATAATGATACAGATGAGAGATTTGCTTGATCATAAAATCAAGATACTTAAATAGTGTGTATAATTAAACAAATACAGTGCAACTACAATAATACATCAAACCACATCTTGCAACAATACCAGCTGCATCATGGTTCATCAATGTGTACATTAGACATCTGATGTTATCCCGAGGCAGATGGACTCGCAAGCAGTGTCATCGTGGTACATGGTATTTCAGCTGGTCTCAAAAATTCTCTGTAGGTGGCAAGTCTAGGGTGTTGGCCAGCTATAGAAGAGGGCATAGGAAGTCATAAGCAACTCAAACTGTATGCAGACAAGCATTGACTTGCTAGACAATTGCCCATAAAAGACAATTTAGGAAAGATCCCATATGTCAAAGAATGTCACCAACATAATGCTGATGTGTTAAAAGTTCCACATACCACAATTAAAATGAGCAGCTATCCTAGGCTATGCTCTCTAAGACCATTATGCCAGCTCTGTTGGCAGTGTTGTACAACAGTGTGAATGGAGCTGTATCATTCATCAGGGCACCTCGCACCATATGCTGTTACCAACCCCCCCCCCCAAACAATTCTTCAGTAAACACCATATTTGGTCAATCTGGCATTCTCCACATCGTTCTGGTTTGGCACCACTGTAGACAGAGCTGTCACAGTGTGTCAGTGTTAAAGACAGTACATGTACAGGATGCTTTTCTAATTTGCTTCTGCAAGGCATTCAGGAAATAACTTGAAGAACTGTCACCCCCACTTCTGATTGTATTGTGGAATAATTCACTATGGGATCCATGAGTGCTTGCAGCACGATCCTCACCCTTATCAACTTCCTGGTCACTTCAGACCTGGTACACCATCTCATGCCCACAGCTCTAAACATGATCTGATGACACACTCTGAACAATCAATCTGACAAGTAATGCAGTATGACAGCAAGCTTGTAATTTTCATGACAATGATGCGATTTCTCTCAAACCCCCTTAACTGTGAAAAATGTTTTCCCACACATTTACCTGGCATTTTTCACTTATTAAAGTCCTTCTCAAGTCAAAATATTATGTGCCATCTTGTATAGGACCCACTTCTTGAGAGTGTGCAATTATACACACTGGTACTAAACTTGGAACATTTGCATATTGGATTTCACTATACATATTTGCAAAGTTTCATAATTGTACTTTTCTTCCTCATTGATACATTATTTTCAATGTACCTGCATGCAATTATTTACTAAAAATAGAAAATTTTAAATGAAATTTAAATCAGTTAATTACAAAATACTCCTGAAAAGGAGTTTTAAGTCACAACTTGACGGATTTTTCTGTCCCAAGAGGTATGTTTGCTATTGACATATTTATCACTTAAAAAAAAAGGAATTTCATCATCAAGGATTGCCTTGACAGCATTCAAAGTCAACAAAAGAAATATTCAAATTTTTTATATAAACACATACCTTGACGTAAGATTCATCAAGTTCAATTGCCTTTGAAGCATCATTTAATGCATATCCAAAACACTCTGTCTTCAAGTATGCAAAGCTTCGATTGCCATAATAAGCTGCTATATTTGGATTAACCTCAATAGCTTTAGTATACATATCAATGGCTTTATCAAATTCTTGTTCTAAAAAAATAAACTTATATTAATACTGAAATACATTAAAACTCAAAATATTCAGAGCCTAAATACAACTGCATCATTTTGATTAAGTTAAAAACATTTAAACTAGAAAATTACTCTTCAAAACCCACAACTATCTGCAATTAACAAATGAATTATGATAATGATGAAAACTAGTTACCTTCAAACAATATAGTTGTCAAGTTAGATTTTAGTATCCTCATACAAAATATGGTGCCATCCATTAAGAATGATTAGTATTAAGTCATAAATGAAAATAAGAAGTGCTTCTAAAATTTCATTACCTGATCTTTCAACATACAGTCATGAAGTTAGAAAGTCATGCTGAAAATAACTTTATTTAACAATCCAATGCATTTTGATTTAAAAAAAAATATTTAGCATGTTTTCCATTTCTTTTTCTTGAATTTTTTTATCAGATTTTTTCCTCCTTTATCATTGCACTAAAATCACGCTCCAGAATTAACCATTGCATCAATCTTGAAACATCATAATCAAACACCGCAAAATATATTCAATGGAACATGTTTACGTCAAAATTCAAATGGACTTGTACTTCTACTACTCATTTTAGCAATAATCTTGACATTTTTAATAAGTCTGTGTATATTTGTCAAAAAATAATTACTTATTAATGCATCTGAATTTAAATCTTGTTATTAACACTTTCAACACTACCAACGAGATATCTCGTCTTTCAGATACTTCCAATTACAGGTTTCTGTGGGCTAACATTTGTCTCTTATGCCAGTTTAGATATGTTAAACTTTCTAATACATATATGAAGAATACCACTACTATTTTCAAAAATTCAACCTACCTCAACTGGCATAAGAGAAATTTTAGCATACAGTTACCTGTAATTGGAAGTATCCGAAAGACGAGATATCTTGTCAGTAGTGTTGAAAGTATATAATTTAATTCTATATTTAAAGCAATAGTTGTTTAATTTCATAGAGAACTTTTAACTATTATATATATAAACACACACAGCAATTCACATATCATTCATCAGTCATGAGACTGCTCAAATTCCTTTATGTATTGCTGAGTTGCCACTAGTTATAGAATACAACCTTATATTTTTATTAAAGCATATAAATAATTTTTTTATTTGCTGCCTTCAGTGACCAATAAATTGGCTATAATTAATGATTGCTAAAAATTTCAAATAAACTTTTTCTGTAACTTGAGTCTTGAACGGTTTCATCCTTTTTTTTCTGATTCAAAAGACATATAGTTTATACTGTTTTAGAAGCCTGAATTTTCTTTTCAGTGGTTTAAACATTTCTCTAATTTTCTGCCCACATTCTTCATACTTTCAATTATATGACCAGAAAGAAGAACAAAGTTTAAATTCATATGACATGGCATGGGCCTGCCCTTGTAATTAATAAATTAAAGTTTCAAAAACATTATATTGAAATGCACATATTCACCCTCTAGGATATATATATATATATATATATATGCTAAGTTTAACAGCTTAGATAAAACAGTCTGGCCTGTAGAATGGCATCAATTATGATCATCTTTATTATTAGTAGAGATTAGGCATTTCTAATGACCAGCTAATTCTCCAGAGATATTGATTAAATCTAATTTCAGTTAAATCATTTAAATACAACTTAATGCAAAAGATTCCATTAAATTATCAGACATTAAAGCTGTGTTATTTTAATTGCCTTAAATATGTTCTGTTTGGTGCTTTCATGAACTTTTCTAAACGAGTCTTGTCCTAAAACATCATGGTGCTATTAAAAATTTAAATGTGTGGTTTATCTTCTCAATTTCATGATATTATTATATTTTTTATCCATCTTGTACAGATATTAGATAGAATCCTTCTTAAAAGTCAAGATTTTAAAAATGGAAGAAACTTAAGCAGTTTAAATTCTAGGGTAAGAATGTAATCTATTGTTGGAAATAAAACAAGACGAAATTTTTAAAAATTCAGGAAAAATTTGCAAGATTTCAAAATTAGTATCATTCAAAAGATAATTTTTACATTTATAAAAATTTTATTATTTCATTGATATAAGATTCCTTTGTATCAAAACAATCTTTATTCTTAAAGTGCAAAAGGAACTAAATTTCTTAAAAAATTGCAATGGGAGAGATTTCTAAGAGAATTCAACCATAAAATCCTGGTTAGACATAAAAGTGCAAATAAATTTAAATATTTTTTACCAATAACATTCAATTATATTCAATTAATTGTTATTTCTAGATGTTTACATAAAAAATATTAAAAGTACTTGTTATGCACAATCCACAATCTTGCAGCTAATAAGTCAACATTTACAGTTCAAGACCAAAATACAAGCACTATTGAAATTACTATTTGTTTTATATTGAAAGACTAGCACTTTTTGAAGACTGTACTTCAGTAAATAGTGATGCACATAAAGGTGCACGATTATTATGCCTCTAAATCCACAGTCATTTGAATTCACCCTAATGCTAAATGTAAACATTCTCTACATCAGCTTAAAAAGCAGGACCGGATCTTTGTTACAATTTGTAAAAATTTATATTATTTAGCTTCTGGTATATGAATTTGTTTTCAACCTTCACAATACATTCTTCATAACAATATGGTCATACCAATTAGTTTCACATTTTAACTATTTGTTCAGCACCAGCTGCATTTCCTAGCCACTTAGTTCTGCAAAAAGTTTTGAAAAGGTTACACACTTTTTCAAAATTTTAGGTAGCTTTCTTTTTTCACAAGCAAATTTTGAATAAATGTTACCGATAGATAAAAATTTGTCAATATCTCATGCGGATATGATTTCACCAGGGCTGACTGAATTATTGTCAATTCTAATTAAATCGTTAACATCATACAAACAAAAAATATTAGCAATTATTGTAGTAAGCATTTATTACCACATTTATTAAAAAGCTTGGAAAAATCCTTTTAACATTTCATTATTCAACAATTTTTCCAATTTACTGTTAGATTATTCTGACAATCAATCCTTTCACAAATCCAATTTTACCACATAATTAAAGAATTCTCATGGTCTGTTTTCAATTATTGAATGGTCCATAAAAGCTGAAGTGATATTTGTTTCGTGTCTTGCCTTTTTTGATTTCAAAACAGAATATAAAAATTAACTTGCTTAATTTTCAAAGATTCTTCAATCAGAGTGCATAAACTAATTTTATCTTAAAAAGTAAGTACTTAATAAATACTTTTTAAACACCTTTAGAGAAAAAATAAGAACCAACCTTAAGTTAATTTTTTATTAATTATAGAACTATAAATTCAAATGAAATAAATTAAGTTGGGCATTAATTAAGTATTCAATTCATACAAATATATACATAAAATTCTACCAAGAAGCACTGAATACTTCTTTTGACAAACCTTATTAAAAGACTTAAAATTGCATATCTTAAAACATTTAATAATAATGTAGTTAATAGTACAAGGGCAGGGGAAAGGGGGGGGGGTTGTACTGCTAATTCATTAATATTCCAGTTCCTTGAAAAGGTTAATATAAGTAAACAAATCTAGGATATAAAAAGCATGCTAATGTTTTCAACTTCAATTCATCACATTCATTTTGTTCAATAATAACATGTCTACCTTGTCCAATAAGTAAGTGCATTAGTTTTACATTCAACACACAAAGTGATGGATACTGATGACTGACAATAAATTCTTTTTTCGTACTTCATCAGGTTATGGTGTATGACTGTACTTTTTTTTTTTCAGGCAACATCAATCACTGAAGACAACAATATAATTTATTTAAGATGTATTAATCATTTTTAATTGATGTATACAGTTTTAAAGTTACATTATTAAATTCAAATCAAGAGATAAAATAATGCATGCTATCTTTTCACAACTTTACAAAGATTTGTGTCAGCATCTCAAAGAAATTGGATATTGCGGATAGGAAAGAAAGGGCGCCAAAATAATCTTGGCACTTAACGTGTTAAAAGAAAGAACAAAATTATTTTCAAACATACGAAATTACATGAAATCGTTTTGCATTTTACGTAACTTCCTTTCTTATGATTACAATTAAATAATGTCATAAGAAATCAAAAAATTTTATTAAAATAAATACTGAATTATTCTTTACAAAACAAATAATTCACAATCAAAATATATCATTTGTTAATCATGTGTACTCTTCATGAATTTAAAAATTTGTTCAAATTTCTATCAAACAGGAAGAAAGTCTATTCATTTAAGAGAGATCTGCACATAAAGAAATGTTAATTATGAATACACATCAAAGAAACTTTGAAGAAACCCAGTACAGAAAAAATAATAATAGTAATATCATCTATGTATGGGGAGGAAAATATTTCTATCTGACCGGTAAAATAGGCCGGCACTTACTCTTAAAATGTTCATTAGCCTTTTCCTTCAACTCTTCCGCTCTCTTTTTTGAGTCGTCTGTAACAGACATTTTAATACGTTTGTTTGTGCGAAATTAAAAACTTTTAAGATACAATAATAATTTATGAGCAATACATTTAGAGACTTTATAGCGATATTTTAGATTGATTTTACAAAAGGCATGTATTGAGCCATTGCATCATAATGTTGCCATTCTACATTTAACAATTACTTTCTGATACAAATTAGAAAT
The DNA here is from genome assembly GCA_026543865.1 of Argiope aurantia. Classification (NCBI taxonomy): domain Eukaryota; kingdom Metazoa; phylum Arthropoda; class Arachnida; order Araneae; family Araneidae; genus Argiope; species Argiope aurantia. The sequence continues at coordinate 2,163,887 of JAPMOR010075478.1, read as the reverse complement.
TTTTTTTTATGTGGTTATAATTAGAATCATCAATATAAAATAATAAATGTATACCCAATTAAATATTATACGATGTCAAATCAAAATTAAGCTGTATAATTTTATATTTAACATTTTTTTATATTTTTAATATCAAATTTTTTACGTGAATCAAATTTATTTCCGGTGTAATGCTTTGCAGCTTTAACTCCGATCTTATCTGTTGGAAGTGAAAAATTTGCTATCGTTTGGTATTTAGTTTAAATATGTACAAATTAATGCGGGAAAGCAGCAGCCGGCTCTGACTATACTCAGCCCGGCGTTTATCTTAGTGCTAACCGGAACCCATATGCTGGGAGTCAACTCCGGAGACAGTGATCACCCTTAACGCCAAGTCCAAGAAATTACTCCTTCGCCTTATTCCTAACAGACTAACCTCTCAAGTGGTTAGCTACTAGCCGATTGATGAACCACGTTTCACAGTGCACCAACCATCTAACGGGCCGCCAATAGCTGTCGGTGAAAAGACAGAAGCAAACAGAGCGGCGTCAGCTTCTCATGGAGTGTTCCCTCACTTGCCATCGAGGAAAGGAAGAATTAAAGCTCAAAGCAGCAGACTAAGGGGAGGGGATTCTGGAAGGCAGACGAGATCACTAGGGTACCTCGGAGTTATGAAGCTCGTCACACCTGAGGAAGAGAAGAAAAGAATCTAGTAAAGTAGATTATTCGACACAGTTGGATGTGACTCACAGGCGAGTCACACCGCAATCACTGTATTAAACCATAAGTCTTGCGGAGTCCCCTATTTACTTTCTTTCTATATATAGCTTAATATCGACTGTTATCATTTAAGTAAAGATAAAATGCTGAAAATACTAAAATCTTTTCGGTTCTCAAAATAAAGGTTTAAGGGTTTTAAAAATTGTTTTCAGATATCGGTGGTTCAAAAATTCTCTACTTTGAACAAATCAAATATTTCATTGGATTTTCTGAATAAGTTTGATGAGTGCAAGGAGGGTCTAGGTTTAACTGAGCGACAAAAGAATAAAGTTAGCCAACTTTCTGGAGGGCAAAGGAGAAGGTTATATTGCTGAGGAACTACTCTCTAACCTGTCTATCATCTTCCTCGACGAACCTACCAGGTAGAGGATAATTAAATTTTGATTATACTTTCTGAAAATCGTTCTTAATATGAATCTAATGAGGTCCAATATATCCAGTTTTCTGAATTATAATAAATAAAATATTACAATTCAAAATTATAATAAGTAAGTAAACATTTATATCAAAAATTTTTAAAATTCCTACCTTGACATAGGAATTAAATGCTAATTAGATGATTCACTCTATCTAGGTTTCATTAATTCTTAACACAAGGGTATACACATCGAATTTTGAATGAAATATTTTGATGTTGTAAGTATGTAAATTGAACTTTTATATTTCATTACTACGAGTTGGCCTAGAAACTTTGTTGGACCTTACAAAAGATACAAATCGTACATTGGATGATCAACATTTTCTGTTGACTAAAAGTATTATTCAAGCGTGCTCAAATGTGTCCTATTGGTATTCATTATTAAATGGTTCATTCAATTGAAATACTAAGTTGCATACAACTTTCCTATGGAAATTGATTGCCATATTTTTAATAACTATTGTCTTATAACTCAAATGCTTTGCTTTAGATGGAATTTTGAGTAAAATTTATTCAGTGGAAGTCTGCCCGGTTATTCAAATATAAATTAGCTACAAAACGGAAAGATAAAATTCTATACAGATTCAATTGTAGACAACTACCAAATTGTAAGCCAAATCCAACAAGGATTGAACGTCTGTACTTTCGAAAGTATGTAAATGCGATAACTCGAACACAATACTTTAATTATCAGACTTCATATATATTATGACTATGATTGTAGTTGAGTGTCAGATCTTGGTTTCGGTTGGTTGGAAAAAAACGTCTAAAATTCGAATTTGATTTTCGGATATTTTAACCTCGTGATAGAGAATAATCGTCAAAAAACTCATCTAGGAATTCACGATAAATTCAATAAAAGTGCTAAATTCACACCAAAGGTTAATATTTCGTAATTATTGTGTGCCATTGCCAATGCAAGGTTTTAAACACGAAGTCCGCAATCTTTTAGGGTTGGGTTGGAAATAATACAATTATTAGAGAATATCCAAGAAAGTTTTAGGGAGACCACTTTAGCTGCCTTCAGTGAATATTACATTGTAGAAGTGACAGTTAAAGTAATTACGTCTGCTCTCTGTTTCTTTCGGCTATGCATGTTGTGCTCATCATTCCGGTTTCATTTTTCGTGACAATGTATTCTCTCAAGTATAGATTTAAGTAATAATAGCAAGATTAAAGTATTGATTTTTCAAGTTCGTTGCTTATATGTGTTCAAAGAATTTGAGAAGAACATGATTTTTTTCCCGTTGTAAGTTTTAAACGAATACTTTGCCACATGAAATAAAACAAAAACGGTGGACACATGAAAGGAAATTTAACAGAAATAATTAAGAAAAACATCTTTTCCAATTTTAATTTGGATTTAGAAGTACTTAAAATGAATTCATTTAATAAATAATATTTTAACAAGATATCGACAGGAAATTGAAGAAGTTAAATAAAAGATTCGAATTATCAGCAACATTCCAAATTAACAAGTTCCACAGCATTAAATATACACCGCAGTTATGTGAGTCAGACAAGTTATTCATTAAACATAAATTTAAGTCTTTAAATTTTTTTAAACAGAATATATTTTCTTACCTTGAATTGAAACATTTCGGAAGCATTAAAAATTGTCAAAAAGATTTTCTCATTACTCTTACTTGTATAATATACAATGATAGCTTATTATCAGATGAACAAAAAAGTTCAGCCATTTTTGTGAAACTACAAATTTTAAAAAATGTTACACACAATACAAAATAGATGGCTCTAAAATTCCAGCTATGTATATTCCAGCAATCATGATTTAAACTCATTTTACAAAAAGAGAAGCGGAGTGATAATATTAGAAAAATTGATCTGAAGTTGAGTACTCCAAACTTATAATTCGTATATGTTGAATGAGTTTGAACTTTTAACAAATGCTGTGCAAACGGTTAAATAAATTCAACAAACTTTCGGAGAAGGTTCATTCCGCCCTATCCAAAGGTAGTATAGAAAATTTTCTTCCGGCAATGAATCGCTTAATGATGCGTTACATGAAGAGAGGTCGTATGTTATTAATGACGATGCATCACAGGCTGTAGTCGGAGAAGATTCCACTCGATAGATCTTAGCACAACGATAACTTTCTATTGGGTTGTTCGGAAAGCAATTTCATTTTTTCCCGACAGAGGATTTAATTGTATTTCTTTTGCACCCAACTTCACATATAAGCCGTATCATTTTTATATGCTTTGAGAGCTCATATAGCAAGGCTTGTGTGTGAAAAATTCCAATGAATTCTATGCATTAGTTTTTGGTTGGTGCCCTTTTAAATATGGAGAGCGATAAGCAGCATTTTCGACATATCTTACTGTTTTACTACAGAAAGGGAAAAAATGCTGTTCAAGCCAGAAAGAAATGGACCGATGTGTATGGAGAAGGTGTGTTGACAATACGCCAATGCCAGAACTGGTTCACTAAATATTTTAGACGGTAAAACCTTCACCTCAAATGAGGAGGTCAAAAACCACCTCGATCCGTTTTTTTAGCAGCAAAGACCAAAAATTTTATGAGCGTGGAATGATGCTACTACTAGAAAGATGGCAAAAGGTGTTGGACCAGAACGGTCAATATGTAATTTAATAAAGTATTTATTTATTATACGAAAACTGTCTTTCATTTCCACAAAAAAAAAAAAAAAAAAAAAAAAAAAAAAAAAAAAAAAAA